>AWOL01S0078511.1:21271-45361 GCA_000715115.1 Nicotiana otophora | reverse complement strand
TTGGGCTTTATCCTTAGTTAAGGCTCCCCACCTGATTCTCGGTCTTCCTCGAGTAGACCTTTTCCTCCTCTTCAACATAATACCAACGTCCATCACCAAGAGCCTATGCTGCGTCACGAGTATCTCACCCGGAATCACCTTACAATCCTTGCACAACCCTCTGTCACACCTCCTGAGGAGGAGATAGTCAATCTGGGTCTTCGCCACCGCATTTTGAAAAGTAACCAAATGCCCTTCCCTCTTCCGAAAGCTAGAGTTTGCAATCACCAACCCAAAAGCCTTAGCGAAGTCCAACAACGATGTACCTCCTCCGTTCCTCTCCCCAAAACCGAATCCTCCATGCACCTCGCCATAACCACCTGCGGTCGACCCAATATGCCCATTGAAATCCCCTCCTATGAACAGCTTCTCAGCAGGCGGAACCTGGCGCACAATCTCATCTAACCCTTCCCAGAAACGTAGTTTAACCTCCTCATCTAGGCCCGCATGCGGCGCATAGGCGCTAACGATGTTAACGGTGCACTTTCCCACCACCAACTTAATAATCATCAATCTATCATTCACTCGTCTAACCTCAACTACAGACTCCCTAAGTTCCCCATCCACCAAGGGAAAAGAGAAAAATAAATATGTTTTAGCTGCATTTAAACATTGAATTTCTAGGTGTATTCTTGTACTCACGATAATCGAGTTGTAGTTTTGGGGTAACAGAGAGTTTAGTAATTAATTTTTTTCCAAAACAAACCCGGTTATTTTATGAATTTGTTCATTTTCTGATGATAATGGGGTAGGATCTCTTTTGGTAGAAGAACAATTCGTGCGAATATTAAGCTGGAATTTCGATGATAATGGATTCTTATTTTCTGTTTCATTTCTTTCTAGGGGAGAAGAAATAATTAATAGGTTTCAGCTTAATTCTTACAATGAATTGTTGGGGTTTTTTGTTATGTACATGATAATTGGGATTTTATTTCGGAGAAGCATTGTGTCATCAAAAAAGTTGGTTATTTAGTAGGCGTTTGGACATAAGAATTGTAAAATTCGAAAAAATTGTGAAAACATTTTTCAAGTGAAAATGGTATTTGAAATTTAGAGTTGTGTTTGGACATAAATTTCAGTTTGGGTTGTTTTTGAAGTTTTGTGAGTGATTTGAGTGAATATTTTGAAAAACAGCTTTTTGCAGTTTTTCAAATTTTCGAAAATTTCTAAAATCCATATTCAAGTGAAAATTGAAAATTTTATGAACAAACACTGATTTCGAAAAAAGTAAATTGTTTTGGAAAAATCTTCCATCAAATTTTATGTCCAAATGGGCTCTTAGTGTGGGCCCATTCTTACATGACATGGAAAATAAAGGGATTTATATTAAACGGCAAAGGTCCAAATATGCCCCTGTACTTTCGAAAATGGTCTAATAATACCCCTCTTTATACTATTGAGTTATCTATACCCCTGCAGTCATACTTTGGGTTCAAATATACCTCTCATTTAAACGAAGGGACACATGTCATCATCCTGTTGGCCAATTCTAAATATCTCCTAATTAATTAAAAAGACTCATTACACATACCCGAAAAGCAATTTTCTAAAGCAATTTATTTTTTGTAAAATCTGGAAAAAAACTGAATTTTTTTTTACTAAAAACTGAAAAAACGAAGATATTGTTTTTCCAGTTTTTACAAAAAAACTGCTTTAAAAAAAACTGAAAATTATTTTCTAAAACAATGTTTTTGTAAAAACTGAAAAACAATTTTCTAAAGCAATTAAAAACGGGAAAAAACTAAATATTTTTTTACTAAAAACTGAAAAATCGAAAATATTTTTTTCCAGTTTTTAGAAAAATATTGCTTTAAAAAAAACTGAAAAATAATTTCTAAAGCAATTGTTTTTGTAAAAACTAAAAAACGAAATCTGAAAAGCAATTTTCTAATGCAATGTTTTTGTAAAAACTGAAAAAACAAATATTTTCTTTTTTTTCAGTTTTTAGTTAAAAAAATTCAGTTTTTAATTGCTTTAGAAAATTGTTTTTCAGTTTGTTTTTCAGTTTTTACAAAAACATTGTTTTAGAAAATATTTTTTAGTTTTGTTTAAAGCAGATTTTTTGTAAAAACTGGAAAAAACATATTTTCGTTTTTTTCAGTTTTTAGTAAAAACAAATTCAGTTTTTTCCAGTTTTTACAAAAAAAAAAATTGCTTTAGAAAATTGCTTTTCGGGTATGGGTAATGGGTATTTTTAATTAATTAGGATATATTTAGAATTGGCCAACAGGACAATGACATGTGTCCCTCCGTTTAAATGAGGTTTATATTTGAACCCAAAGTGTTACTGCAGGGGTATAGATAACCCAATAGCCAATAGTATAACGAGGGGTATTCTTAGACCATTTTCAAAAGTACGGGGGTATATTTGGACCTTCGCCGTATATTAAATGCAATGCTACATCACATATTCGGCAGCTTCTCCGGCTGCTTTTATTTTTAAAGAGATTGATGCTAATTTGAGTTGTCTCAAAATAAAGACAAGTGACTATATGACATAATTTCACTAACTTGAGTGACCATTTAAGAAATTTACTTCTTTATATGAGATGCTTAAAGTGGAAGGCCTAATTAAGAACTTACGGCTAAAGTGCTAAACTAATTTCATAGTTTTGCTTTTGCACATAGGATTATGAATACTGAAAATATGAGGAAAATAGAAGGCGAAAATTAGAGTATGCCCGTGAATATCTTACAATTTGATTCAATAATTTGAGTAGACTCTAGCAAACTGGAAAAGTTGAGCTACCAACTTTCATAGCTGATGTGGTTAGCAGAAGTACCTTCTTAATGAAAGCAACACATGCACAACAACAACAACAACCCAGTATAATCCCACTAGTGGGGTTTGGGGAGCATGGTGTGTACGCAGACAGAGGTTGTTTCCGATAGGCCCTCGGCTCCCTCCCTCCAAGAACTCCCACCTTGCTCTTGTGGTGACTCGAACTCACAACCTCTTGGTTGGAAGTGAAGGGTGCTAACCACTAGAGCAACCCACTCTTGTGAATGTCAATGAAGTCTTAATTTAACCTTCCTTTGGTTTCTGGCAGAGCATCCAAGACTTATGCACTCATTACTCTAGGAGAGAGCAAAAGTTGATGACAGACCCCTTCACGTGTATGAAGTGGTTGGAGAAGCATGGAGAGATAAAAATCAGACATGTGGCCTTGGAGCTCAATATAAGACTTCAATATCTACAATTCATTCTGAAGAGACGGCCAAGGCAGGAGGAGTTCAATCTTGTCTACCAAACCATGAAAAATATAGGAATCAACATTCATGAGGCATGTATTAATGCAAAATATGGAAGAGTAGACTCTGCTCTGTCGATCTTGGAATCACAACTGACTTCTATGCTCAAAGATTTTGATCTTAGACAAGAAGTAGAACGTGCTCATTCCCTCCTGAGTTCTTCCGCGAATGACTCTGATCTTCACTGTGAAAAAAACAATCCTCCCCTCTACTTCAAGAAGGCATTGTCGGCACAGGGTGCATCCATGCCTACTCAACTTGCAATAGAATTTATCAGCACTCTTCTTCTGAGTCTGAAGTGTTTAGTGAGCTATAGATTCAAACCTAGGGCTACTGTGAAAAGAGAAATGGAAATATTTGAAGTAAAGCTGAGCTTTCTCAGGGGATTCCTCAAGTTGACGTCCAGATTTTTCATCAAATCCGAGAGACTGGAGAATCTTGTGGCTCGTATTATAGCTCTAGTTGGTGAAGCAGCATGCATTTCTTATTGGTGTTTTCCTGAAAAGTTAAGTAGAAAGATGGAACATGAAATGAGTCACACAATTTCGGAGCTTTTGAGAAGGATGAAATCTTTTGAGGCAGAGATGAGAGACAACTATCTCATAGCCCTAGAGGCTTCACATTCTTCACAATCAGAATACCGTACTCCCTACAGCAATGAGCTTGTTGTAGCCGTTGTTGATTCTCTTGTCGACAATTTCATGGAGCTTGCTGATAAAGGGAGTACGTCCTTGATTTCTAAAGCTCTCCGAATGGAAACCATCCATCAAGACCAGAGTTTCTTGATAACTTTGTTGAAGGATTTGCGGAGACAGCGTAGGGAGAATATAAAGTTTGATGATCTCTTGACATATGTCAAGGCTCAATCTGACAAGATGAATCAAGCAGCTCCTTCAGTTCCTCTTGATCTAATGAAGGAAGAAGAGGTGTCAACGCAAGTAACTTCTTCACTTCTTCAACTGACAGTAATCATCAAACTCGTCAAGGCAGAATTCTTTCTGATGGATCTACATCAATCCATTCCCAACTCAACGGTGTCTTGGAAAGGTGAAATCACAATCCTTTCTGAGGAGCTAAAAGCCTTGACAACAATTGCAATAGATGTTCTTTGGCAATGCGATTGTCACTCAAGGAACGTTGAAGCTCTATCCGACAGTTTCGAACATGTCATCAACGTCTGTGACATAGCAAATGTGACTGAACACATGGGTGAAATGTTGTTTCATGGCCCATTTGAATTATCAGTGAAGGTAAAGCTCATCAAGTCAGAGATCAGTTTAAGGAAACTCTTGAAGAATCAGATCAATATAGTAGATCCTGTGAAGGATAATTTTGATAACCTTCTGATGGATCTTGAATTTCTGGGAACGCTTCTCTTGGATCTTCCAGAGCAATATGCAAAGCAAGAAAGAAGAAACCATCTCTTAAGTTGTGTTGATGTGGTGGCTGCCGAAATAGATACCATCATTGAGTCTCATTGCTCAAAAAAAGATGTTGAAGGGATGGCAGGAAGAATGGACCTTCAACTCTCTGATGTGCTACAGAAAATAAAGTTGATCAAGGCAGAGGACAGAGAAATTTGTCCTAAAATTCCAAAACTGTCAAGAACTAATTTCCCCATGACTGATGGACTAGGTTTTCTTGATTTACTCGTTGAAAATCTAGCAGAGATCTTAAACTTTAAGGGCGACCGAATTGTTCTCTTAAAGCGTCAAATTGAGACGATTCAAAGGGAGCTCAAATTTCTAAGAGAATTTCTTGAGAAAATTGCCCAGCAGCGTAATGAGCATGTTGAGTTGAGAAGTGTATGGGAAAAAGTGGTAGGTGTAGCGTATGAAGTGGAATATATCATTGACTCATATGTTGCTAATGGAGGTGGAACGATTTGGCACCATACATTTTCTGATATTGTAGAAGATATAAAGCTTATCAAAGGAAGAGTCATAAAGATCTCAACCAGTGACTTGTATGATTCCAGAACACATTCTCTTGGCGAGATTTCCCGTATCTCCACTCATATTGAGAAGCCAACTATAAATGAAGCAGTAGTGGGCTTTGAAGATGTCTTGGCAACATTAAAGCAGAGAGTGATTGGAGGATCCCCTGACTTAGATGTTATAACCATTTTTGGAATGCCTGGACTTGGAAAGACCACTTTGGCCAAGAAAGTCTATGATGATTGCAAAGCTGTCAATCACTTTGATGTTTGTGTGTGGTGCTGCATTTCTGAAAGATATGAAAAGAAATCATTGTTGATTGACATTTTACAACAAATTAATATTGGACTTCCAGAAAATGTTGAAGAAAAGAGCGAGGGAGATTTGGCTGACCTGTTGCGGAGAAGTATCATGGGAAGGAGGTACCTCATTTTCATGGATGATATTTGGACCATTGAAGCATGGGATGATGTCAAGACTCCTTTTAGAGATGATAAGCAAGGAGGTAGAATTATTCTAACGACTCGTCATGCTGAAGTAGCTTCATATGCCAAGTGTACCACAGATCCTTTGCGCCTCCGTTTTTTTCATAAGGAAGAAAGTTGGATGTTGTTAGTACAGAAGCTATTTCAAGACCAACAATGTCCTCCAGAACTTGTGGATGTTGGTAAAAGAATCGCAGAGAAGTGTCAAGGATTACCTCTTTCAGTTGTTTTGGTGGCTGGTCTTCTTGGAAAGATGGAGACTAAAGAAGATGGATGGCTACAAGTTGCAGAAAGTCTAAGCACTACTACAGTTGGTGACTCGAGCAGTAGAGGCATAATAGAGTTAAGTTACAAGCATTTACCTGAATATCTTAAACCTTGTTTTCTTTACTTTGGAGGATTCATGGAAGATGAAGAAATTCCAGTCTCAAAGTTAACATGGAAGTGGATTGCCGAGGGCTTGGTTAGAAAACATAAACCAAAGAGCTTAGAAGATATGGCAGAAGAATACTTGGTCGATCTTATTAGCAGAAGCCTAGTAATGGATGCAAAAATGAGATATAATGGCAGGGTTAAATCGTGCCGAATTCATGATCTCTTGCATGAATTTTGTCAGAATAAAGCAAAAGAAGAAAACTTTTGGCAATATGTATACAGGTACTATTCATAAATTCCTTTGTATCCTCAATTCCTTTAACTAATTGATATCATTGTTGGTCTTTTCTTCACTATTCTTTATTTTCATTACCAGTCATCAAGCTACGGATTCTCCCGATATTGATTTACAAGATCTAGAGAGACGTCGAATGCTAGTAAGTCCTGATGGCAGATTTGCCTCATTGAGGCTAGTTGGTTCCCCTGTTCGCTCTTTGTTGCTCATGACAGCTAATAATGTAGAGACGAATGTACTGTCTGTCTCCTTCATTAAATGCTTCAGACTACTTAAGGTGTTGGATTTAGAGAGAATCAACCTGTTGGATTCCTTCCCAGATGAAATTGAACAGCTAATTCATTTGACATTTTTAGCTGTTCGAACTGGCATGACTTCCATTCCCGCCTGGATATACAAGTTGGAAAACTTGGAAACACTTCTGATTAAAGGATTGAGAGGGGAAGTAGCATTACCAGACAGCCTTTGGGATATGGCAAGGTTGAGACATGTGCACATAAATGATCGTGCTGCTTTTGGTTTCAGAAAGGAGGTCATTGAGAATTCTTCCAAATTAGATGGTTTGGAAACATTTTCGACCCCATCTCTTGCTTATGGAGATGACATGGAAAAAATGATGAGGAAGTTCTCCAATCTCAAAAAGTTGAAGTGTAGATTTTTGAAATCTGTCTATTATTCGATGAAGTTGAGAAAGGATTGCATTCGTTTCCCCATATTGGACTTTCTAGTTCATCTGGAATCCCTGAAGGTGTTTTCTAATGGTAAAAAACTGTCACAACCCTGTGAATTTAAGCTCCCAGAGAATCTCAAGAAGTTGACACTTTCAAATTTTCGCCTACCCTGGAAAGAAATATCGATAATTGCAAGACTTCCTAACCTTGAGGTACTCAAGTTGCTACTTAAAGCCTTTGAGGGAGAAAAATGGGAAGTCAAAGATGATGAGTTCCCTGCCCTCAAAGTGTTGAAACTGGACGATGTAGTTATCTCTCAATGGGATGTCTCTGATGATGCGTTTCCTAGTCTTGAGAAATTGGTTTTGCAAAGATGTAAGAAGCTTAAGGAGATCCCTTCTTGTTTCGGTTACAACTGTTCTATACAAAGCATTGAAGTTAGTTGGTGCAGCCTTTCTGTCACTGAATCGGCTAAGCAAATTCAGGATACACAAGTTGACATGGGAAATGGTGGATTCAAAATCGTTATCTAGCAAATTCAGGAATCCCTTGGCCAAGATCCTGCACTGGTAAGTTTGTTACATAAATTGTGTGGTCAACTGTAACTGGTTAAACTAATTTGATTTATGTCCTGCAGTTTGAGCCAAAGAAGTATTGTATTTTTACCTATTGTATGGTAGTTTTCTAATGATTGATTTTGGATGCAGTTCTTGACTAGAGGCGGAGCCAGGATTTGAAGTTTATGGGTTCGAGATTGTAGTCTGCTTAAGTTAGTAGGTTCTAAATTAATAATTTGAACATTTTAAATAAAATTCTTAAGACAAATACAGAGTTTGTACCAAAGCTTAAGAGAGAAATTCGTGTAAGTTCACACTGCTAGTTATTGTGGACTTTATCATACAAACTTGAATTATTTGCTGTGTTTGCTTGTGTAATATGTTTCAAGCCTAAGAATAAATCTTGTGACCTTTGTATTTGTTTATGTTTGTTGCTGCAATTATGTTTCAAACTTCAACACTAAATCATACAAAGGTTGCTGCAACCTTTGTATTTGCTTGTGTAATACTATTGAATATTGATTAATTTCCTCTTCGTAATATGAAAGCCTTGGAGGCATATCCTCTTTGTAAAGCAGAGATAATTGCCATCCTTTTGTCTCTTTCAAGATATGTTCTAAGAAATTATAGATGCTTTGAACTTACTGATGGTTATAATAAGCAGCGGAGGTAATCTCAATATCAAAATCACATGTAATTTAGACAACTAGTATAAACGAGATTTCACGGATTACCTCTTGAAGCGTGAATAAATTCTCATTTATCACATAAGCCTCTAATTCCATAGCAACTAATGAAATCACCATCAATAACACGATCTCGATTCCCGAACGTTCCACGGTCTTTTACTGTGTTACCCAATAATATCTGAAAATAGTAATTTCGTGTGGACGAAATTTTTTAGGAAAAATTGGCTGAAAATTTTGACCGCCATGTCACCTTCTTGTAGGTGGAAAATCTTATGTATTTATAGCACAAATTTTAAGGGTTAAAATACTTTTCCAAAACCTGTTGAGTTTTCTTTTTCACCAGAAAAAGGATTCCTTTATTTTCTATTATTTAGGCACGGCAGGGACCACATAATTTAATTAACAAGGCTTTCAATTATGTAATTAATTTGTAATTTTCGAAATTAATATCCACCGTAATTAATTACGAATTATTCCACTAAAAATTCATAATTGTACTCCTTATTCAATTTCGAAATTCATCAATTAAATCTTATTTAATTTCTCATGTTAAGATTCAGATACTAATCAATTAAATTAAATTACTGATGATTTAATTTATTGATTATTTCCTTTAGACTTTCGCTTAACTTATTTCATGTGTCGGATATAAAATCCACCGGTCGGGTTTACACATGAAACCTTATAAGCTTTCATAAAGGTGTATCATCAATCTCTAAACCGAGACATGGGTTCCATCAACTAACTATTACTTTGCCAATGTACATTATTATTATCCAATTTATCAGGCATATTGTTCTACGAAAGAATCTCGGCTTTTAATAAATCAAAACAATAATAATATACACAGCTAATAATAATTATATCAAGATTAAGAGTATAAGTACATTTAATGGCTAGAGAGTTTATTTTATTAAGTCAGTATAAAATACTTATCTCTACTTGGTCCGTTCACAACAACTACAACAACAACAACCCAGTATAATCCCACTAGTGGGGTCTGGGGAGGGTAGTGTGTACGCAGACCTTACCCCTACCCTGGGGTAGAGAGGCTGTTTCCAAATACTTGGTCCGTTCAATACATACAAAATGTACTAGCACAAGAAGTTGGAATTAAACAATTCTCATAATCAAGATAAATTATATTTAATGTTGTGCTGCAATCACTCCTGATGGTTTGTCCAATTCCATCATTATATTGTAAACTCAAACTTTATACTTATAAGAACCGATGATTTAATCTTCCGTGTATAAGCAAAACTCTATACACTAAATCATCTACTATATAAGCAAATGACACAGACTAATATATAATCTATTTAAAACTTTATTTAAACTGAATAAACAATTATTTCATAATAAATACTATATCTAAACCAAACCCATGACTAATAGTATATATCCTAACAATCTCCCACTTAGACTTTTAACCATGACAATTATTAGAATATACTATATCCAAATGCATGGTTAACTCCCAATAGTATATGCCCCAACAATCTCCCATTTAGACTCATAACTATGTATCTACAACTTTCTCAGGCATTCTTTTACATGACTATTAAAAGTCTTCACCAAATAAGGTTTTGTTAAAGAATCTTGCCAAGTTATTTCTGATGCAATATTTGTCCAGTAGTGCTTTGTCGTAACTATCTAGTTTGGTATTAAACTCTTCGGGGATCCTGTCACCGAAACTATCCCAAGAGTGTACACCAAACTATGATTTTCTTTAGCATTCTCCCACTACGACGAAGTACTACTAATATCACCTTCATTACCTTACCACACTGAAATATTAGTGACTTCTTACTATAGTGTTCACTGTTCAAACATCACTCCCACTCGATAAAGGCATATTATGTCTATTAACGTTCTCCCACTACTTAAATGCAATGGAACGTCAATTCCGACTTGTGGGTTTTGATGTTCTTGAACATCTAGTTATTTCTTTGCCTAGTTCCTGTATAAATAGTTTACTTCTAGGAACATGGTTTATTAAACAATCCTTATCTAGAAAGATGCATTTGTTTTAACAATTGCCTTATTTTCTTTAGGACAAAAATAAAAATCCATTCGTTTTCTTGAATATTCAATAAACATGCACCTATCCATTCTTAGTTCCAACTTACATATCCGCTTTCCTTTTCAGCACATATACGGGACAATCCTTTATCTGAACATGCCACAGGCTGATCTTACATTCAGTCCACAGTTCTATAGATGTCACATGTACTAACTTAGAAGGAACTAAATTTAGAATATAATTTGTAGTTTCTAGGAAATATTCCAAAAAAGAATAAGGCAAATCCGAATCACACAACATTAATCTATCCATGTCCAAAAGAGACTTATTTCTTCTTTCTACCACACCACTTGTCACGACCCAAAATTCAACTAGTCATGATGGCACCTAACTCAACCCGCTAGGTAAGACAGTTAACAACTATCCAATTCTAATGAAATTAATAAAACAAATAAATAAGAGAAATTATCTGAATCTTATACATTCCCCAAGGAGTGGTAGTACAAATCATAAGCTTCTAATATTTGAGTTTACAAAGCTAGTATGAATTCAATATATCATCTATTCGAAATGTACATAAACAGATTTTCAATAATCTAAGGCTACCATGAACAAGAAGCAGCTACAACCGGAACGCAGGTACATCTACAAATCCAGCTCCCATCGAACACATCAACATTAGCAGCCAACATCTGCACGCAAGGTACATAAGTGTAGTATGAGTACAACCGACCCCATGTACTCAATAAATAACAAACCTAACCTTATGTTGAGAGTAGTGACGAGCTGGAACAAATGTCGGGTCCAATATCCAATAGCCAACAACAGTTCATAACAACGTAAATCAAGTAATAAAAGCAGTAACTCAAAGATAAAATGCTCAGCTTAATCATGGTTCCCAAAAATAGTTCTGCTTTTCAAGTATATCAATGAAAACCCAAGTCTTTTACCGAGTTGTCAAAAATATGAGTAAGTTTGAAAATGTTATTTTTCCCAAAACCTTTCCACAGTAAATGTTTCATTTTCAAATGACATGAAGAAAATACATCTCTATGCCTATATGTCAATATGTGTGAGAAGTCATGAATGACGTGATACCGTACAACATAAGGAAAAATGCATCTATATGCATGTATGTCATATGTGCATGTCAATGCCATGTACCTTAGAAATGAACTCATGCACTCACACTCTCAGAGTACTCAATCTCACTGTCTCACACTTTTCACTCATCCTGCTCAATCACTCAGTACTGTATATAGCCAATCCGGCCCAGGAAAGAACCATCCCGGAATATATACATTAAGTGACCAATAGTCACTAAGTACTGAGTAGGGCCCCAACCCGGGGGAATATCCATCCCCAGGTATATAAATATTTCGGACAAGATCCATGTCCAGGGAAGATCCATCCCTCAATATAATCAATCGTACTCACTAGGGGTGTGTGCAGACTCCGGAGGGACTCCTTCAGCCCAAGCACTATAATCCGCACGGACAACTCACGTGCTATAGTATCAATATCAGAATCCACATGGACAAATCACGTGCTATAGTATCAATATCATAATCCGCACGGACAACTCACGTGCTGCACGGACAACTCATGTGCTGCACGGACAACCCACGTGCTATAGTATCAATATCCTCACAATTAGGCCTTCAACCTCAATCAGTCATCAATCTCTCCAATCTCTTTCTCACGGGCTCACAATGTCATAAAACTAGCCCGAAAATAATGATATGATGTATCAATAAATAACAACAAAGACTGAGATATGATATGCGTATGACTGAGTATGTAATGCAATGAAAGCGGATAACTCAACAGCAGAAATGACCTCTGTAGGTCCCAACAAGATAAGCGTATTGCCTAGATATGGTTTCTAACATGGATTATAACTCAATAGCTCAAGTACATAGAAATTTCATGGTCACAGGTAAGATCAGGTAACTACAAAGTACCACAGAAATAACAGAGTCACAATTCACACGGTGTACGCCCACACGCCTGTCACTTAGCACGTGTGTCACCTCAATACCAATCACATTGCATGTAATTCAGATTTCATACCCTCAGCACCAAATTTAGAAGTGTTACTTACCTTGAACAAGCCAAATCCAATGCCGAGCAAGCCAATCGATGCTCCAAAAATGCCATCTCGCGTGTACCGACCTCTGAACGGCTCGAAACTAGCCAAAAGAAACTCAATTAAATCAAATAAGGTCCAAGGAAACAATTCCAAATGATAAAGGTTGAATCCTTAATCAAAATCCCAAAATCATCCAAAACGTCAAAACTCGGACTCGTACCTCGAAATCCAACGAAACTCACAAAATCCGACAACCCATTGAATTACGAGTCCAACCATACTAGTTTCACTCAAATGCGACTCTAAATTGATGTTCAAAACTCAAAAATTCACATTATGAAACCATAGGCTAAAACCCCCAATTTCCTCTTTAAAATTCATCAATCAATTTCCAAAAATGAAGATAGATTCATGAAATAAAATCAAAAGCAAGTGTAGAATGCTTACCCCAATAACCCCCGCACCTACGCTTCCACTCGATGCACCTGCGCATCCGCACCTGCGCCAAAATCTCTGCTTCTACGGGCCTCCTCACCCAGCTCTCATCTCGCTTCTGCAACTGCATTGTCGCTTCTATGACCATCACACCTGCGCAAATTCAGCCGCATGTGTGTAATACCAGTACTAGCAACTACTGGCAACCAAATAAGAATGAGAAATGGTCCGAACTTCGTCCAAAACTCACCCGAGCCACGAGCCATTTGGGACCCCGTCCAAATATACCGACAAGTCCCATATCATAACATGGACCTACTCGAGGCCTCAAATCATACCTAACAACATCGAAACAACGAATCGCAACTCAATCGAACTCGATGAACTTTGAACTTTTCAATTTTCAAAACTCATGCCGAAACATAGAAAATCAATCGGGAATGAACCCAAATTATGCACACAAGTCCTAAATGACATAACAAAGCGGTTCCAAATTCCCGGAACCACAATCTGAATCCAATACCAAAAAGTCCACTCCCAGTCAAACTTTCCAAAAATCCAAACCATTTCAAGCCAAATTAAACTGCGGACCCCCAAATCACAATCCGAACATGCTCCGAAGTCCGAAGTCACCCAATGGAGCTAACGGAACCATCAAAACTCCAATCCGAGGTCAAATACTAAAAAGTCAAACTTGGTCAACTCTTCCAATTTAAAGCTTCCTAGTTGAGAATCGTTCTTCCAAATCAATTCTGAATAACCTAAAAACCAAAACCGACGATTCACACAAGTCATAATACATAATACAGATCTACTCATGCCTATAAACTACCGAACAAAGTGCAAATGCTCAAAATGACCGGTCGGGTCATTACATGCTCCCCCACGTAAACATACGTTCATCCTCGAACGTGCTTAGAGTTGTTCCAAAGCCTCCAAACCACTGTGTAACCTTGCCATGCACATACCCTGGGGTGATCCACGTCACCCTAATCCAAATAAGCCTGACAAACAACATAACCGAAAATCCTTAATTAAACGTTAGCTCGTAAACCTTAGAATCTAATTTTAAATATCCGGAATTTCTTATATGACCCACATCTTGCATCTACATATTTGTATAAGTCTGAACAAGTTGTATCAATCCATAACCATAACCATAACCTAAGATGTAATCACATGATATACCGCATGAATCAAATACTCATAGCAATAACTTCTAATCACCGTAGCTGCTTAAAATGACTCGGTACTGATAATAAACCTCATATCAAACAAAACCTCATTCTAAAACCTTCGTACACTGCCGATGATTAAAGAAACATGCAGAACTCATAACCATTCATCAGATCAACCAGTCATGGAACTCCCTCTCCTTCGACAAAAACTATAGCCAAATTCTAAGACGACTTTTAATATTATCCTTCCAAATATACTGCAATCAAATACGATAGCACCCATCATAGATATAACAACCTCGTCTTATCAAATACCAACTACTCTACAGACATGCCACACCAATATAACCTTAAGCCACAAAGCGTGCAATTCGGGCACCAATACACAACAATTCAAATGTACTCAAACATGAAACATGATCTAAACGAGAGAACCATCCCACAAGCTCAACGTGTACCACCACATTGAAATGCTAAGAACCCATCACACACCGTAGAACCAAAACACACGAATCTAACATAAAGGATCGTATCTCCATATAACTTCGCTGCAATGCGCGAACCTACCCAAATACTGGTCCATATGAAATACTTCAAACCACCTTGCTCAAAATCAATAACCACGCGCAGTTCGACATCAAGTATCTATGGTGCATTACCATAACCATGGGGAAGAAAATGACACAATGCCACACAAACCCGAAAGAACATAGCCAATGCGCAATCAATCATTTAACACCCTAGTACCCCTCTCACTCAAATTCCACTATAATGCCCAAATAAAACCGTACCATATGTGCATATAACCAATGAATCACGACCCCTCATAGCATAGAAGGGTAAGTCATAGAACATATCAGAACACGAATAAGCTCAACTCTAACCAAATAGCACATCCCTTAACAACATTAGTACGGAGTCAACCAATACGACCCGGTGTAGAATACACATCCTCATTGGGCCTACCAACGGGCCCCAAATCAACTCATGAGTTCACTCTTACCAAAATTACTCACATTTGATACCAAAATCTCGATCAAAATCCCAAAATTCGGCCCAAGAACTTTTCTCAACTTTTCCCCAAATTTTCAACCCCAAATCCGAAATTAAATGGAGAAAAAACTATAGATTAATGGAATACAACCAAAAATGAGTTAGGAATTATTACCCCAAAGCTTCCTCTGAAAATCCCTCGAACAATCGCTATATTCCGAGCTCTCAAGTCCAAAAATGAAGAATGAAATCAAACCCTCGCACTTACACCTTTTTTTACCAGTCAAATTGCTTCTACGGGCCTTCAACCGCATCTGCAGTTTCGCACCTGCGGAATTTCCATCGCAAGTGCGGTTTTCACTTAAAACTCATCACCCGCTTCTGCGATCAAAAGGTCGCACCTGCGTATGCGCACCTGCGGACCTATGTCCGCTTCTGCGGTCCTCCACCGCTCCTGCGATCTCTCCAGCGCATCTACGGGCATCGCAGATGCGAAACTCACCTCGCACCTGCAGCCCCTGACCACTGCCTCCAAATCTGCTTTTGCGCTTAATCATCCGCACTTGTGGCCCCACACTTGCGGCCCCGCACTTGCGGTTCCCCCACCATAGGTGCGAAACACCATAAACCAACAAACTTTAGAAATTTCCTAAGTCCAATATTTTCTCCGTTAAGCATCTGAAACACACCCGAGGCCCCCGGGACCTCAACCAAACATACCAACCAATCCTAAAACACTATACGAACTTAGTCGAGCCCTCAAATCACATCAAACAACGCTAAAATCACGAATCATCCTCCGATTAAAACTTAAAGAACTTGAAACTTTAAATTTCTGCAACCGATGCCGAAACCTATCAAACCACGTCCCATTAACCCCAAATTTTACACACAAGTCATATTCAACATTACGGACCTGCTCCAACTTTTAGAATCGAATATTAAAAAGTTCACTTCCGGTCAAAATCTCCAAAAAAATGACTTTTTGCCATTTCAAGCCTAAATCAGCTACAGACCTCAAATTCACCGTCCGGACACGCTCCTAAGTCCAAAATCACCCAACGGAGCTAACAGAACCGCTGGAACTCCATTCCGGAGTCGTCTTTACACAGTCCCAACTACGATCAAAATCCTAAGACTTAAGTTTCCGTTTTAAGGACTAAGTGTCTCATTTCACTCTGAATCATCTGGTAACTGAATTCAACCATGCACGCAAGTTAATACACATAATACGAAGCTTCTCAGGGCCTTATGCCGCTGAACGGGACTTAAATTCTCAAAACGATCGGCTGGGTCGTTAGAGGACACTACCAGAGATATAAGTCCAAAAGCACATAGTCACATAACAGAAACCACCGAGCCCAAGCTGCGATCAAAACATAGCCTCAAGTCCTCTAGAATAGCCCATCAACAAAACACAAAAAATACACCTCGCACCTCATCCATGGAATCACAAGTCGTAGATGTACAACTGATACCGAGCACTCACATAACACACGAGTTAGTGGAAGGAATTCAAAGAGATACGCTTCAAGCTAAATCAATATCGCACGATAAGAAAAGAAAGATGAGAAGTTTATCCTAGATGCCTTGTAGCCTCTCGAAGGTAGGTATGGATGTCATCATACCAATATGCAAGACTCTACTAGAAACTTGATCATGACTCGTAGAACCTATGAACCTAGGGCTCTGATACCAACTTGTCATGACCCAAAATCCAACTAGTCATGGTATAACCTAATCCAACCCGCTAAGTAAGCCCATTAACAGTCAACACTTCTCAAATAAGGAACATAGGAATCACTAAATAGAATATCTAAACTTCTATACAAAATTCGAAGGATTGGTAATATAAATTACGAGCTTCTAAGACTTGGAATTTACAAAGCTGGTATAAAATAAATATATTATCTATTCGAAATCTGCATAAACAGATTTGAAAATCTAGAGCTGCCAAGGACAAGTGGTAGTTATAACCAGAATGCAGGTATATCTTTAATGCCAGCTCCCGCCATACACAGCAACATCAGCTCCAAAATATGCATGCAAGGTGCAGAAGTGTAATATGAGTACAACCGACCCCATGTAAACAAACATAACCTTAGGTTGAAAGAAGTGACGAGCTCAGAAGATAGTCAGAGTCCAAAATCAATGGCCAATAACAGTTCATAACAGTATAGTGAAGACAGTAAAGGTATATAACTCAGGAGATGTAATGCCTAGCTTTCTCACAGATATAGAAAAGTAGATATGCTTTTCAAGTATAACAGTCCTAATCTAAATCTTACCACCGAAATAAATTAAACATGAGTTTATCAAAAGAACTGTGTTTTTCCCAATTTACAATATCAGATAAGACTTTTTATTTACTAGTTAGCATGAGAAAAATACATCTCTATGCCTACATATCAAATATACATGTCAAGTAATCGGATGTCATCACTGTCTAGCATGAGGAAGGTAAATCTTTATGCCTACATATCAAATATACATGTTAAATAATCAAATGTCATGGTGAACTCAGTAAGTACACATAATCTTAGCACACTCCAGGTGCGTGGCTCAAATGTTCAAACAATATCAACGTGGATCCATCAAAATAATCACACTTAGCACTGCACGAGTGCCTGACATAACTGCCCATCATCAAAGCATGTATATAAAAGATTGTACCTGTGACCCCTGCTTGTATGTCAGACTCAGTGGGATCATATCCAAGCGCTAATCATTATCACATAGCCCAAATAGTGGGGACTGGTGCACACGTAGCCTCAAATCAGTATAGCTTAGCCCAATGTGGGGCCTGGCATACGCGTCAAGAGGTTGTCACCTCAATGTGGGTTGCTCTGATGGTAAGCACCCTCCACTTCCAATCAAGAGGTTGTGAGTTCGAGTCACCCCAAGAGCAAGGTGGGGAGTTCTTGGAGGGAAGGATGCCGAGGGTCTATTGGAAACAGCCTCTCTACCCCAGGGTAGGGGTAAGGTCTGCGTACACACTACCCTCCCCAGACCCCACTAGTAGGATTATACTGGGTTGTTGTTGTTGTTGTTGTTGTTGTTGTTGTTGTTGTTACGACGTACAACTCGATCCAAATATCAATATTAATATGGCTCTATGTCCCATATCAGTCAACAATCCGCTCAAGTCTGAATATGCAGACATCTCACAGAAAAATAATCCAATTATATAATACAGAATAACACAATATGTCCCAAATACAGTTCAAACTTGTGTCACGTACAAGAACACAAATAACATGTGAGACAGTATATCAAAAGCGCACAGAAATTGGGGTATAATATGCGGATGTAACTATCATGACTGTACAATATAACTACGTGGGATATTATTCATGCTAGAAATCATGTCTAATCTACCTATTTAATTGTTTGAGACGTGATAGGGCTCGTACCTCGGAACCTGATAAAATTCATAAATTTCGATAACCCATTCAATTACGAGTCCAATCATACTAATTTCACTCAAATCCGACTCTGAATCGATGATCAAAACTCAAAATTTTACTTTAGAAAAGTTTAGACAAAACTTCCAATTTCTCTTTTGAAATCCTTAATCAAATGCCAAAATCAAAGATGAAATCACGGAATATAATCAAAGCTGAGTAGAAATTACTTACCCCAATCCATGTGGTGAAAATTTCCTTCAAAATCGCCCAAATCTGAGCTTCATAACTCAAAATATGATAAAATGATCAAAACCTTCGAAATAGAGTACTTTATAATCACTTAAAAGCAATACCCATCGCGATCGTGGGACATCCTTCGCGATCGCGAAGAACAAATGCTATTGTCACCAAAATACTCTATGTGTTCGCGATACATGCCACACGGACATGATGACCACAAAAGCTAAAGTTGCGGAACGTGAACTGACTTATGCGAACACTATAAAGAATTCTCTAGCTCCCGCTCAACCCTACACGTCTGGGATTCCCCATACGCGAACGTGAACTGTAATCAATCCAAAACTCAAGGATCACGTTCCATTTGTCGCCACTACTAAAAAAATAGGTTTTAGTGATGGACAAATTCTATAGCTAAACAGAAAAATCTGTTGCTAATCTCATTTAGCGACGGATTAGCAATGAATTATCAAGAAATTCTACTGGCTACGAGTGTTTTAGCGACAGATTAGCGACGGCGTTTGTAGATAATTTTAGTGTTTTTGATGAACAAATCATTAGAGGATCAAATCACACTTCGCGATTGCGCCTAGACCATCGCGATCGCGAAGAACATAGGAGGCACCCGATAACAGCAGAAACCAGCAATGCAACCAACTCTGAAAAAGTCTGAAACCACAATCCAAATCCAATATCATCAAATTCAACTCCCGATCAAATCTATGAATACTTCCAAACCTTCAAATTGCTAACTTTCGCCAAATAGCACAGAAATCTCCTAGAAACATCCAAATAAAAATTCAGTCATATACCCAAGTCCAAAATACTTATCTGAACCCAAAGGAACCATCAGAACTAGAATTTGAGGTCAAATACATAAAAGTCAAACTTGGTCAACTCTTCAAACTTAAAGCTTCCTAGTTGAGAATCATTCTTCTAAATCAATCCCAAATTACCTAAAAACGAAAACTGACGATTTACACAAGTCATAATATATTGTATGAAGCTACTCAAGACTTCAATTAGCTAAATAAATTACAAATGCTCAAAACGACCGGTTGGGTCGTTACAGGGAAATAAGGTAGAATCGAGTCTTTTTGCTATGTGAACTATGTGTCAGGGGCAGCATATATGCGAGGTGACAAGTGTATATGCGTTGGCCATGGGATAAGCATGTGGGTAGAATGAGCCTTACTTGTACCATGATTATTTGGTGTATTATGTTTTTCATGCTTTAGATAGATTGTTTAATTCTTTGATTACTCGGTTTTATGATGTTTCTTATATTGAGATTATTGTGATATTGGGTATTGAGATCGTGAAAATTGTTGATTGGTTGTTGGCATTAATTGTTGGGGGGTTCTCATATGACAAGTTGTGTTCAAATACTATTGTTGATATTGAATTTGCTTCCCACCTTGCTTGGTATTCTGTTGTTGTGATTGCTTAGTGAGGAAGAGTGAAATGCACGAAGGGTGTTGACGTGCCTTATTTACATACTGATATTATTGCTTGAGTGAACGCGAGGATAAAGCATGAAAGGTGATGCCGTGATTATATTATTATGTGAAGAAGAAAGTAAAAGCACGAAAGATGATGATGTGTAATTGCTTTATTATTATTATGTGATGATGAGAGTAAAATCATGAAGGGTGATGTCATGCACTTGCTTTTAATATTATTATGTGAGGATGAGAGTAATAACGCAAAGGGTAATGTTGTGCACTTTCTTTTATATTATCATGCGAGAATGAGAGTAAAAGCACGAAGTGCCGTGCAATTTATTGATTTCATTGCTCTTTACCTTGATATTTAAAATGTGGACTTGGCTTTATGGTTTCGCTATTTATATTTGAAAGAGGTTGACTTAGTGATACATTACTTTATGTTTCTATTTGCTAGCCCTTTCTTATGTCCACATCCCGTTGTTATATTTGAATCATTACATGTTATTTCGTTGCTTTGGATATATAACTGCATAGGTTTATTGTAGGTGTCTTGTCTTAGCCTCGTCACTATCTCGTCGAGGTTAGGATCGATACTTACTGAGTATATTGGGTCAGTTATACTCTTACTACACTTTTACACTTCTTGTGCAAATTCAGATATTGGTATTAGCGGAGTCCCGAAAGGTGCTTTTCGGATACCAGACAGGTGATTTGAGATACAACTACATCTCGTTCGCAAGCCTTGAGTCATCTTCTTATTTGTATTGTATTAATTTTATTTTATTTCGGACAGTGTTGTATTTCTTTCAGAACATTGTATTTAATATACTTTAGAAACTTATGTACTTGTGACTCCACATCTTGGGATGGTTTACGTTAGATGTTAGATTTAGCCTTATTATGTTTATCTCAGAATTTTCTTTACGTTATGTTATCATTCTATTGCTAGTCATTTACATCAGTTCTTCCTATTTATTAGTTGTATGTTGGCTTTCCTAGCAAGCGGTGTTAGACACTATCATAGCCCCGATTGGTTGAGATCTTGGATCATGACAATAACCTAGTATGTTCAGGCTCAAACCAACCAACTGCAAAACGATAACGCCTTCCACATAAGGCCTCGTACGGGGCCATCTAAATACTCGATGGGTAGTTGTTGTTCTAGGCAAACTCTACTAATGGTAAAAACTGATCCTATTGGCCTCTGAAATAAATGACGCAAGCTTTTAGCATATCCTCCAAGATCTAAATGGTACGCTCGGATTGTCCGTCCATCTGAAGATGAAATATCGTACTCAACTCAACATGTGTGCCCAACTCACGCTGCACTGCTCTCTAAAAATGGGATATAAACTGATTTTCTCGATCCAAAATGATAGGCATAGGCCCACCATGCAGGAGGACAATCTCTCTAAGATATATCCGAGCCAAATGCTCAAAGGTGTAGAAAGTCATAACCGGAATAAAATGTGCAGACTTGGCTAGTCCATCCATAATGACCCATACAGCATCAAACTCCTCTAGGTCCATGGCAACCCAACCAAATAATTCATAGTGATACACTCCCACTTTCACTCCAGTATATCTAACCTCTAAAGCAAACAACCCGGTCTCTAATGCTCATACTTGACGACCTGCTGACAGTTCAAACACCGTGTAACATGCTCAATGATGTCCTTCTTGATCATTCTCCACTAATAATACTGCTTCAAATCACGATATATCTTCGTAGCAGCTAAGTGAATAGAATACCGCGAATTGTGAGCCTCCTCAAGAATCAGCTCCCTCAAGCCATCCACATTATGAACACAGATCCGACCTTGAAGCCTCAACATCCCATCATCACCAATAGTCACCTTCTTGTCACCACCTCGTTGCACTGTGTCACTAAGGACAAGTAAGTAGGGATCATCATACTGGCGTGCCTTAATGCGCTTAAACAAAGACGATTGCAACACAACACCAGCAAGTACCCTGCTGAGCTCCAAGATATCCAACCTCACGAACCTGTTGGCCAAAGCCTTAACATCCATAGCTAACAGTCTCTCAACAACAAAATAAATACCAAACTCTCCATGCTCTCCGCCTTTCTACTCAAGGCGTCAGCTACTACATTGACCTTCCCCGGATGATAAAGAATGGTGATATCATAGTTCTTCAGCAGCTCCAATCATCACCGCTGCCTTAAATTCAAATCTTTCTATTTAAATAGATGTTGAAGACTCTGGTGATCTGTATATATCTCATAAGATATGTCATATAAATAATACCTCCAAATCTTGAGCGCGTGTACAATAGCAACTAACTCCAAAGTGTGCACCAGATAGTTTTTCTCATGGGACTTCAGCTGACAGCCTGACACGTTGCGTAGGCAATCACCCTACCGTCCTGCATCAATACACATCCAAGAGTAACCCTCGAAGCATCATAATAGACTATATATGATCCCGATCCTGAAGGAAAAACCAACACTGAAGCCGTAGTCAATACTTTCTTGAGCTTCTAAAAGCTCTCCTCACACTTGTCTGACCACCCTGAAAGGAGCATCCTTCTAAGTCAACTGAGTCAATGGGGCTGCAATAGATAAAAATACCTCCACAAAGCTGGTGATAAATCCCAGCCATGCCTAAGAAACTCCGAATCTAAGTAGCGGTAGAAGGTCTAGGCCAACTCTGAAGTACCTCAATCTTTTTCGGATTCACCTTGATCCCATCACTAGATACCACATAACCCAAGAATACCACGAGTCTAGCCAAAACTCGCACTTGGAGAATTAGCATATAGCTTCTTTTTGAAAAAGTGAGATTTATATTCTTGAAAATTCTTAACGCAACAAGTAAGCGATCATTGTGCTTGAAAAAGACTGCTATAAAAGCTATTTTTTCTTGCTTGAGCTTGTACTTGAAGATTTCTGCTCAATCTTAAACTGCTTAAGAGACAATGGCTATATGTAACACTTTCTATAGAATAGTTGAAGCAAAAGGTGATGAAATATATGGTGATTTCGCGTTACCATATAACTATTAATCTATATTTTATGCAAGTTCTAAGCCTAAAGAAGGGTTAATTCCAAATAGAGAAGAACTATTCGCACCTTTAAAATCGATCAGAAACCTAGGTAATCTGATATCATGTAATAAACTATGTGTGTTGATAATATTATTAAAATTTACATGATATATATATAAATTTGTACATTGGTTATGTGTAACGAGTACTCTACCCTTACAAGAGATTGGAACAAATATATTTATCACTTAAAACTTTTTTTTATACTTAATCTATTAAAATTTATATTTTAAATCTATCAAATAAGGGGTGATTGCTTGTTCGCAACCATAAATTCAGAACTCACTAATTTGAAATTGTGGATATGCCTAGACTCATTTTCAATTAATAGGCTCTTGGTGATGGACGTTGGTATTATGTTANCGATAATCAAAGGTAAGTTTTATAAAGCGGTGGTTAGACATGCCATGATGTATGGGGTTGAGTGTTGGCCTGTTAAGAACTCACATATCCAGAAGATAAAAGTAGCAGAAATGAGGATGTTGCGGCGGATGTGTGGGCACACTAGGATAGATAAGATTAGGAATGATGGNGTCTACTCGAGGAAGACCGAGAATCAGGTGGGGAGCCTTAACTAAGGATAAAGCCCAAGCGTTGGAGGGGCGGTTGTTGGCTCTGGGAGCTTGGGGGAGCAGTGGTGACGCGAGCACTATGTGGTCAATGACAACAGACTGTATTAGGGAGGCTGCGAGAGAGGTGTTAGGGGTCTCGACAGGCATCTCTGGTGGACACAAAGGAGACTAGTGGTGGAATGAAGTGGTCCAAGGTAAAGTTGAAGCAAAGAAGGCGGCGTACCTGAAGTTAGTGGGGAGCATAAGTGAAGAGGAGAGGCGAGTGTGCATGGAGAGGTATAAGGCAGCTAGGAAGGAGGCTAAGCTGGCGGTCACAGAGGCTAAGACTGCGGGTTA
>AWOL01S0078511.1:0-20625 GCA_000715115.1 Nicotiana otophora | reverse complement strand
GCTCCAGATTTCTGAGGACATGACACTTGATAGGAAGATGTGGAGGTCGAGTATTAGGGTTGTAGGTTAGGAGGTAGTTGAGTCGTGCCTTACTTCGTACCATTGTGGGACTAGCCATTTAGGGGTTTTGTCTAAGATAGCTAGTGGCAATGTTGTGGCTTACTATTTCGCTTTTTAGTGTATGTCCTATTTACTAGCTATCGCTTTTGCTTTGCATCTTTCCTCTAGATTTCACGGTGTTCCTATTTTTCTTATGATTGTTGTGGCGATACTAATATTTACTAATATTGTCTCCCTTTGATTTGCGTCTTTCTTCTGGATTTCATGGTGTTGCTATTTATCCTATGAGTATTGTTGTGATACTAATATTGTCTCCCTTTTTGTCCTTTTGTCTTTATTTTTTTGAGCCGAGAGTCTTTCGGAAACAACCTCTCTACTCCTTCGGAGTAGGGGTAAGGTCTGCGTACACACTACCCTCCCTAGACCCCATTAATGGGATTTTACTGGTTGTTCTTGTTGTTGTTGTAACATGCTGCAATATATGTCTTATTACAATTAATTGAGCATGCATCTTTGAGATCTAAAACGGTGAATAAGTATATACAAATTAAATAAAAATCTAGTAAGGCTTAACATTGACTAGTGCAATAGAGAAAGACCTGGAGATCAACAATAAAATTAAACTCAAGAAAGACCTTTTGGCAAGTCAAAATTAAACAACAGCTTGACGAACGCTGCATATGTCTCTTTCACGTGGTTCATTATTGATGGTGAATGTGACTTGTACTAAAGAAAGACAAAATGTGAAAGAAATAAAAAAATAATTGAAGGCTAATATAAAAATGACTAATATAATTGACTTAAGCTTATGACAACCATCTCTAATTAGCTATTTGAAGGCTAAAGAAATTTCATGTGTAAGGTGCTCTACATTAGGAGAGATTAAGGTGTGTAGCTCTTTGTTCGTCATTCTTTTCATCTAATTTAATTTGTTTCCTTTTGCTCTGATTTATCTAACATGCTTCTACTTTCTTTTCATTTACCTTATTTTATTTTAAATTTTTTCCCACCTTTTCACTTTCTCATTCGCCGCCGGTATCCCATTATACAAATTCCATTCCTTCTTTATCTCTTCTCTCAGCCTCACTGATCTCCCCAAAAATTTATCTCTTGCAGCTTCTCTCGTTCCCTTTCCTTTTTCTGTTTGCGTTTTGCCTTTTGTTGTTATCGGGATAAGTTTTTGTCTAGACTTTAATCACAAAGGGGTCGTTGACTGCAGCAGTGAAAAATTAAATGAGAACTTCCATATAAACATTCTGCACATTTTTACGAAATGTGATTATTTATCATTAGCTTTGGATTAATTAAGGATAAGTGAAGGGCTAATGGTCTTTGGGTTGGCTAAATAGGTTACGAATTAATGGTTCGGTTTGGCAAAATGAATTGGGTAACAAATATGTTTATAGCCCTCTACGTGTTCATTTGTGGATCCGGGTGTTTTAACGGTAGAGGGGTATTCTAGCTCAAAAGTGTAACGGTAAGGCTATATAGATTCAAATAGTATAACTGAAGGTAGATATAAACAATATTTGAAACTAGAGGGACAAATATAGCCCTCTTGCTGTTCTAAATATAGACCAAAAAGAAAGTCTATATTGGACACTGCTGTTAGATGCTGTTTTTGGTTTAACTATCTCCTTCTCTTTGTTAGTGTTTAAACGTATTTGCAAATTCTTCCTGGATATATAGTGTCCACCAATTTTAGAGAATTACTGATGTATAACAATAACTAATATACGTATTCAATATGAAATCTTAGTGGGAAAGTCTGCTTTGGAACATAAGTGTTATGGAGAATACTTTGAAAAATAGGTCAAAACCAAATTGGCATGATTTAGTTATATTTTTAAGACTGAAAGTTGTGCATAGTTGCAGTCCTAAAATTGAAGTTTTCCTTTCAGTTTCACTACTGTCCTCGTCCTTCAAAAGCTTGAAATGGAACTGAGCACAATATACTGGTACACTTGGCCAAATGATTTGATGGATGGATTTCACGTTGACGTCCATGATGAATGCCACTACCGGATACTTAAAATGGAGGCTAGATTCTTGAAATGCATCTTGCGTGTATTGACCGAGTATTCACTCCCCGAGTCTTTAAGGAATCACTTCTTCTTCATAAATAATCAAGTAAATCATATGTCTACGATTTGCTGTAATTATAAGAATAATAGGCTTTCTGATGGTCACATTGGTATAGAGTGTAACTTAGTACGAAAAGCTATTCAACCAAAGATCAGGGAAATTCTTGTCCTGTTATGGAAGTCAAAGAAGCCGTGGCGGAGGTATTGTGTTGATATGTTCAGTATTGTCTCATATACTTTGGAGGATTTGGTCGACTGCATGGCTGATCGTCTTGCTCCTGATCTACTTGAGAAAATGAAGTCTCTTTCTTTCAAGCTAACATTCGAGAGAAGGTTCCGTTGGTCCATTGGAGATGGGTTTGCTAAGCGCGAAAACTACATAGATATCTGGCAGCAGTTTACCAGTGACATATCTTATTCAGTGGCATGCCTGAATTGTTTGTATTGGCTTGATGACATCCCCCAAGAAATTGCCCAGGGATTTGAGCAACATCTTTCTTCATCGATTAGAAGGTGTGAGGATGCAATCCAGATTGATGCCAGAGAGGTTCTTATCCGTCTGCATAAAGCTTCAGAGCTGTTGTTGACTTTTGATACTTCAATAAACGATCTTCCATTATATTTTGTGGACTTTGTCCTAGATAGTGTGGTTGAGTTATGCAATTCTAAGGAAAATTTAAAGTTTCCAATCAAGGGTCTGTCTGAAACTCTGCATTATCTGGGGACTTCAATAGCTGATCGGTTAACACAGAGCACTGAGAATCTTAAATTGAAAGGACAAGAAGCAATAAGAAGGATAGATTTTTTACGAGCTGAAGTTATGGAAAAGGAAGTAGGGGCATCCAATCACTCTTATGCTATCAATCCAAAGGTATTTTATGGATTTCTTACTATTTGCCATGATTTTCTTTTGGGTAATAAATGTGAAATGTTACCATATGAATGGCCAAATTGATTCACCTAAAGAGCTCCTAGAACTTTAACCCCCCCTCTAGAAATGTTGTTAATAGTCAGCTAGGCCTCAAAGAAAGAACAGTTGATTACATAATATGTGGAATAACACTTGATATCTACTTGCTCTTTTTGTACCCTGTAACATCTCTAATCTACACTCAATCTCCTGCTGTATTTGTTCTACGACAAAATTGCTATTTACAGTTATATTCCGTAGCTGCTTCCAATTCCTTGCTATTTGCCATAATTTTTGCTTTCACTTTTTTATTTATTTATGCGCATTGGACCTAAGGTGAAAGTTTTTGATGCATTGATATCTTAAATGTCATATTGTCTAGGTGTTAGCAAGATCAATGAAATTCAAGCTGATTAGTATTCAGTGAATATAGTGGATTAAAGGACCTTTTTCTTCATATCTTTCCTATTTGTCGTGAATTACGTTATCTTAATAGTTCTTCCAACATTCCTGAGAAACAAGACTTTTAAAACAGTTCTTAATTAGTAAATTTATTATTTAGGAATTTTAAGGTCACAATTACCTGAAGGACTGTAAAGAAGGTCCTACTTCATTTAAGCTTATACACTAATTCAAACATAAAATATGTTGGAGGAATTCAAATTAGCTAGACTAAACCAAGATAAGAATCAAAGATGCTCCTAGGATGACCCTTCGCCCCTTGATAACATATATATACGATTGAATTCAATAAAGTAACCAATCTTGTGAACACAAAGTCACTGATAATTAAAACATCATGCTTATACAATGCTAGCAAAGAATCCAAAAAAAGTGTAAAGTTGCAAAGCAATAGCCAAACATAAACCTTGGAGTTCATCTTGAAAACAGAAGGTTTATGCTTACATATTGCTAGATTGGGTGTGTATATATAATTGATTAAGTAAGAGAGATATCATTGAAAGGCATCAAGTAGATGCAGAATAATTACAAAAGTAAAAGTAGTGTTAGCTCCAGTACAATGGTTGCTAAGCTAAGTTTAAGGAACTAACAAAATCAAAAAAATTAATTGGGCAATTTACGGGGGTAAGAGACTAAGGCCTCATTTGTTTGCACTTAATGGAGGTCTGAATCTTAATCATTCAGATCTCAAACATTAAGTGCGTTTGTTTTTAAAAGCTGAATCTTAATCATTCAGATCTTAATCATTAAGTGTATTTGTTTTTTTACTTCACAACCACTTAGTGGATCTGAATAGGTGAATAGGTTTGTATGATTAAGATCTATAACAAATAATTAATTTCATTAATATGTTATCATCCACATTCATTACTAACTATCGCCACCGCCACATTCATTATCAACTACCACCACCACCATCCTCAACCATAGTTGCCGCCACTACCACCATCCACCACCCCCACCACCATCATCCTCAACCATAACCACACATTCACCCACCTCAACTACCACCATCAATAGCCCCATCACTATCAATAACGATAGCCGACACCGCCCACCATTATAAACTACCACCACCCACCATCACCTTCCTCAATTACAACCACAACTACCACCACCATTATTAACTATCACCACCACCATCCTCAACCATAATCGCTATTACTACCAATAATCACTAGCAACTACCCAGAACCATCACCATCAACCAAAATCACCATCAATCATCGCCTCTAGTTGGCACTCACAAGCACCTTCGTTAGCCATCACCACCACCAACTATCATATATATATTTTTTTTGATGACCGAGAAATCCGTGTAGGGCCGATCCTTTGGACCAACCGCAGCCTTCGAAACTCGTGGATAATGGACCACCAACTATCATATATATATATATATATTATTAATAAAATATTAGATAAATTAGTATTTTATTTGAATTTATGTTTATTAATTTTTAAATAAAGATGAATTCTGTATATTCAGATGTTTAAAAAATAAACAGTCTTAATCATTTAGTATTCAGATCTTAAAATATATCTTAATTTCAGAAGTGTATTCAGATTCAGATGTCTTAATCGTAATACACATCTTGATATTCAGATATGTATTCAGATTTAGACGTCTTAATCTTAAAACAACAAATGAGGCCTAAGAGTATACTAGTTGTATAGGTTGGTTAAACAGATAGCCTTCAAAGTGTGTGTTGGAGTTGAGATTCCATCAAAACATCTGTGGTTCCTTTCATTCCATAAACACCAAAAGATAGTAGCTGGGATCATCCTCCAGACTTTTTGATGGTTTTATGAACTCCGCAAAAACTCCAGTATTCATAAGCATCTTTTATTGACTGAGGTTGCACCCAACTCAGTCCAAAAACAGAGAGGAAGAAGTTCCAAAGTTCTGCTGCAACTGGGCAGTGAAGTAGAAGATGGCTGATGGACTCTAAGTTCCTATGGCACATGTAGCATCTGTTAACCAATGGAATGCTCTTTCTGGTGAGGTTATCCTGGGTCAGACAGGCACCATTTAGAGCTGTCCAGGAAAAGCAAATCACTTTGATGGGAAGTCTAGTCCTCCAAATAAGTTTCCAACACCAGTTTTCAATCATTCCATTTTGAGAACTCACATGATTATAGCCAGCTTTAACTGTATATATGCCTTTGCTAGTGCCTTCCCATGAGATTCTGTCTCGATGTGAATCTATTATACTATGACCTTCAATCAGAGCTAATAGGTTCAAAAAATCATCACACCCCCAATCTTGAAGGTTCCTTCTGAAAGTGACATTCCATGTGCTCCCCTCTCTATTATCAGCAATAGTGGAGTCAGGATTGCATGCAATTGAGGCAAGTGCTGGGTATGATTCTTTAAGTACAATGTTCCCCAACCATTTATCTTTCCAGAACTTCACATGTACTCCATTCCCAACCTTTTATGATATGTTTTCGAAGAACTCATCCCTGTACCTAGAGATGTGCTTCCAAACACCAGTGCCATGTGTTGATGTTGATGTAGCTCTTTTTGTGAACCAATTGTTCTGAGCATCATACTTAGCCGAGATTATCTTTTTCTAGCAACCAGAATCCCCTTGCCCATACCTCTAGAGCCATTTGAGAAGCATGCTTTTGTTGTGTAGCTTAAGATCTCTTATACCCAGGCCCCCCATTGCCTTAGGCCGAGTGCACCTGCCCCACTTTTCCAAGTGGAATTTGTGCTCCTGGCTATTACCTTCCCATAGGAATGAGTTTCTCAATCTTTCGAGCTTCTTAATTACTGAACTTGGCATATGGAAGAGAGTCATGTAGTATGTAGGAATGCTGTCAAGCACACTGTTAATAAGTATCAGCCTACCCCTATGGGTAAGTATTGCATTTTCCAAGTGGAAAGTCTCTTCTCAAATTTCTTAATTATGCCATTCCAGATCCCTGTTGACTTGAATTTCGCTCCTAGAGGTAAACCTAGGTAAGTGGTAGGAAATGTACCAGTGCCGCAACTGAGAATCCCAGCAAGTTCTTCTAGATTTGCTACCTCATTGACCGGGTATATAACACTTTTCAACATATTGATGTGTAATCCAGATAAAGCTTCAAAAATGAGGAGTGTTAGATTGAGATTCTGAACTTGTGGTTTGTCAGCTTCACAGAAAATCACGGTGTCATCTGCATAGAGAAGGTGGGAGATGTTAATAGTATTCAAAGGATCTCTACCCAGTTAGAACCCCTGTATTCACTGCAATTGCTTTGTCTTGTCTAGCATTTTTGTTAAACCTTCCGTAGCTAGAATGAAAAGGAATGGGGAGAGAGGATCTCTTTGCCTTAAACCCTTATGTGGAGAAAAGAAGCCAACTGGTCCCCTGTTCACTAGCACCGAGTAATTCACAGTCTTTATGCAAAATTCAATCCACCTTATCCATTTAAAACCAAACCCCATCTTCTTTAGCATGTTTGTGAGATAAGACCAGTTCAATTGATCAAAAGCCTTTTCAATGTCCAATTTACGGAGAATCCCAGGCATGCCACTTTTGGTCCTCCAGTCCAGTACTTCATTTGCTATAAGAGATGCATCAGAGATTTGTTTGCCATTTATGAATGCATTTTACTCCCCTGAGACCAGCTTCCCCGCCACCTTCTTTAACCTTTCGGCCAAAACTTTAGCCACCAGCTTGTAGACACCACCAATTAAACTAATTGGTCTATAATCCTTCGGTTCCACTGAACCTCTTTTCTTGGGAACCAATGCTATGAAAGAGGCATTACTGGATCTAACCATGTGACCTGTTTCATGGAAATAATTCATTGCATTCATAATGTCACATTTAAGGAATTCCCAAGCTTTTTGAAAGAAAGCCATAGTGTAACCATCTGGGCCAGGTCTGGTGCACAGGATCTTAGAATTGCCAACACCTCTTGCTATTCAAAGGGAATTTCAAGTGTGTGTATATAACTTAAACTTCACTTTATTTTCTTAGTTTCCAAGTTATCAAAGTCTTGGATTAAGTAAATTAAAACGATGGTTGCCATTACTTTTATTCTTAAAAATAATGAATAGAAAAAGAATTAACTACAGTGACATAATAAGTTAGGGGCTATCCTTTTGTGAGTTTAATCAATTAATAGAAGTTCATTCCTTTTTATGGAGTTATAGAAGGCGAAAAGCTCTAAACAAAGTAACAAATTCATTTGTAATGTTTTCCTTTACAACTAATACATTTATTTTCTGATTATATTATATTTGTTGTTTAGTGCCACTTGATTCCCAATAAAACTCATGGACAATGAGGTGCATGTCTTAGTGCCTTGCCTTTCACTGAAATGCAGCTTAAGTAAGGCGAAGCGCCTTCCCTGAACTTTTCTGAGTTTCAGGGCTTAAGCGCGCCTTTAATTAGCCCTTGACAACTAGCTTTTGAGCTAAGCGAACAATCAGGAACAGCTACTGAAGAACAACGTAGCGTGATAATCCACCACCTTATCTGTCTCAGCCTTCAGCTCCTATTATTCTACCTCATCCTAATGTAACAATTCCTTAAATACTCTCTTTTCTTATCTTATAAAGGAAAAGTGAAAACTAAATATGTTTTAGCTGGATTCTATCATTGAATTTCTGGGTGTATTCTTGTACACATGATAACCGAGTTGTATTTTTGGTGTAACAGAGAGTTTAGTAATTTTTTGCCCCCCCAAAAAAAAGTAACTGTAATTTTCTGATGATAATGGGGTAGGATCTCTTTTGGTAGAAGAACAATTCGTGCGAATATTAAGCTGGAATTACGATGATAATGGATTCTTATTTTCTGTTTCAATTCCTTTTTAGGGGAGAAGAAATAATTTATAAGTTTCTGCTTAATTCTTATAATGAATTGTTGGGGTTTTTCTTATGTACATGATAATTGGGATTGTATTTCGGAGAAGCATTGAGTGTCATCAGAAAAATTAGTTATTTAGTGTGGGCTCACTCTTATATGACATGGAAAATAAAGGAATTTCTATAATTATATTAAATGCAATGCCACGTCACATATTCGGCAGCTTCTCCGAATGCTTTTATTTTTAAAGAGATTGATGCTAATTTGAGTTGTCTCAAAATAAGGACAAGTGATTTTACCACACAATCTCACTAACTAACTTGAATGACCATTTAAGAAATTGACTTCTTTTTATGAGATGCTTAAAGTGGAAGGCCTAATTTAGAATTTAAGAACTTACGACTAAAGTGCTAAACTAATTTCATAGTTTTGCACATAGGATTATGAATACTGAATAGATATAGTAATAAAATGAGTGCCAGCTGCCATCATTAGAAAATATGAGGAAAATAGAAGGCGAAAATTAGAGTATGTGCCTGAATATTACAACTTGATTCAATAATTTGAGTAGACTCTAGCAAACTGGAAAAGTTGGGCTACCAACTTTCATAGCTGATGTGGTTTGCAGAAGTACCTTCTTAATGAAAGCAGCAACAACAACAACTACAACCCAGTATAATCCCACTAGTGGGGCCTGGGGAGGGTAGTATGTACGCAGACCTTACCCCTACCCTGGGGTAGAGAGGCTGTTTCCGATAGACCCTCGGTTCCCTCCCTCCAAGAATTCCCCGCCTTGCTCTTGGGGTGACTCGAACTCACAACCTCTTGGTTGAAAGTGGAGGGTGCTCACCACTAGAGGAACCCACTCTTAATGAAAGCAACACATGCAATTGCTTTAGCAAATAGCAAATACATTGAAGTATTAATTTAACTTTCCTTTGGTTTCTGGCAGAGCATCCAAGACTTATGCACTCATTACTCTAGGAGAGAGCAAAAGTTGATGACAGACCCCTTCACGTGTATGAAGTGGTTAGAGAAGCATGATGAGATAAGAATCAGACGTGTGGCCTTGGAGCTCAATATAAGACTTCATTATCTACAATTCATTCTGAAGAGACGGCCAAGTGGGCAGGAGGAGTTCAATCTTGTCTACCAAACCATGAAAACCATAGGAACCAACATTCATGAGGCATGTATTAATGCAAAATATGGAAGAGTAGACTCTGCTCTGTCGATCTTGGAATCACAACTGGCTTCTATGCTCAAAGATTTTGATCTTCGACAAGAAGTAGAACATGCTCATTCCCTCCTTAGTTCTTCCGCGAATGACTCTGATCTTCAGTGTGAAAAAAACAATCCTCCCCTCTACTTCAAGAAGGCATTGTTGGCACAGGGTGCACCCATGCCTACTCAACTTGCAATAGAATTTATCAGCACTCTTCTTCTGAATCTGAAGTATTTAGTGAGCTATAGATTCAAACCTAGGGCTACTGTGAAAAGAGAAATGGAAATATTTGAAGTAAAGCTGAGCTTTCTCAGGGGATTCCTCAAGTTGACGTCCATATTTTTCATCAAATCCGAGAGACTGGAAAATCTTGTGGCTCGTATTATAGCTCTAGTTGGTGAAGCAGCATGCATTTCTTATTGGTGTTATCCTGAAAAGTTAAGTAGAAAGATGGAACATGAAATGAGTCACACAATTTCGGATCTTTTGAGAAGGATGAAATCTTTTGAGGCAGAGATGAGAGACAACTATCTCATAGCCCTAGAGGCTTCACATTCTTCACAATCAGAATATCGTACTCCCTACAGCAGCGAGCTTGTTGTTGCCGTTGTTGATTCTCTTGTTGACAATTTCATGGAGCTTGCTGATAAAGGGAGTACGTCCTTGATATTTAAAGCTCTCCGAATTGAAACCATCCATCAAGACCAGAGTTTCTTGATAACTTTGTTGAAGGATTTGCGGAGACAGTGTAGTGAGAATATAAAGTTTGATGATCTCTTGACATATGTCAAGGCTCAATCTGACAAGATGAATCAAGCAGCTCCTTCAGTTCCTCTTGATCTAATGAAGGAAGAAGAGGTGTCAACGCAAGTAACTTCTTCACTTCTTCAACTGACAGTAATCATCAAACTCATCAAGGCAGAATTCTTTCTGATGGATCTCCAGCAATCCGTTCCCAACTCAACAGTGTCTTGGAAAGGTGAAATCCCAATCCTTTCCGAGGAGCTGAAAGCCTTGACAACAATTGCAATAGATGTTCTTTGGCAATGCGATTGTCACTCAAGAAACGTTGAAGCTCTATCCGACATTTTTGAACATGTCATCAACATCCGTGACATAACAAATGCGACTGAACACATGGATGAAATGTTGTGTCATGGCCCATTTGAATTATCAGTGAAGGTAAAGCTCATCAAGTCAGAGATCAGTTTAAGGAAACTCTTGAAAAATCAGATCAGTATAGTAGATCCTGTGAAGGATAATTTTGATAACCTTCTGATGGATCTTGAATTTCTGGGAATGCTTCTCTTGGATCTGCCAGAGCAATATGCAAAGCAAGAAAGAAGAAATCATCTCTTAAGTTGTGTTGATGTGGTGGCTGCCGAAATAGATACCATCATTGAGTCTCATTGCTCAAAAAAAGATGTTGAAGGGATGGCAGGAAGAATGGACCTTCAACTCTCTGATGTGCTACAGAAAATAAAGTTGATCAAGGCAGAGGACAGAGAAATTTGTCCTAAAATTCCAAAACTGTCAAGAACTAATTTCCCCATGACTGATGGACTAGGTTTTCTTGATTTACTCGTTGAAAATCTAGCAGAGATCTTAAACTTTAAGGGTGACCGAATTGTTCTCTTAAAGCGTCAAATCGAGACGATTCAAAGGGAGCTCAAATTTCTAAGAGAATTTCTTGAGAAAATTGCCCAGCAGCGTAATGAGCATGTTGAGTTGAGAAGTGTATGGGAAAAAGTGGTAGGTGTAGCGTATGAAGTGGAATATATCATTGACTCATATGTTGCTAATGGAGGTGGCACGATTTGGCACCATACATTTTCTGATATCGTAGAAGATATAAAGCTTATCAAAGGAAGAGTCATAAAGATCTCAACCAGTGACTTGTATGATTCCAGAACACATTCTCTTGGCGAGATTTCCCGTATCTCCACTCATATTGAGAAGCCAACTATAAATGANCTTTTGGAATAGTAGAACTTTGAAATGAATTTTTTCTAATAAAAAAATAGAGAAGATCTTAAACATGTTATTGTCGATACTAGTTCCAAGGATAGAATACTAAGTGGAGAGATTTGCTATATTTTAAGCATGCAAGTTTTCTAACAGTGTGTTTCCTCAATGGTTTTGAATTACCTTTAGGAAAGTGAATATTCCATGTTTCTCAGTTCAAACTCACTGCTACAAAAAAAAATAGTAGTGATATCTGTACCGCATAAACATGTATGTTTCCTTACATATGGCTCAGGATTTGTTGCTAGCTAGTTTGGCATGGAGTACAACTCTTCTAGATGTAAAGGGTTGGAAGTTGGTAGTTGAGGGTGTGTTTAGTGGTTAATGAAGTTGGTGCAAATATTGATCAGGGTTCAAATTTTAGCAAAAACAAAAAATAAGCCTCGATTAGCAGAGTTATCTGGTGGCTCCTCGATTAGCAGAGTTATCTGGTGGCTCTGTACTAAAGAATGTTTACTTGATTTCGAGCTTTCATTGATTCATTGTTAAGCAAATTATTTGATATGATCATTCTTAGGAGTATCCACTTTGTCATTGAAAAGTCAAGGTTAGTATTATCCCTGTCCTCTTGTAAATTAAACTTTGTCGGACTCTATCATCACATAGTCGTCCTTATAATTGTAAATGCCTATTTTTTGCATCTTTGAATTACAAAAGACCAAATATATTTTATTTATGTCCACGGTACATTAATTGGTTAAGAGTTTAAAGATTTTGATCACTTTCCCTTTTAATTTGGTAGAACTGGGGCAAATTTGGAAGAGAAAGTGGCCAAAAGTACAATATCAGGGCCAACTGCGAAGAAAGGGGTTTGAAACGTCACAGTTTTTGGCTTGAAACTACATTGCTTCATTAAGTAAATCAAGATCAAACTTCATTCATTCATTCCCTCTGATCCAATAGTCTAAATCTCTCCCTTTCCCCGTACAAAAAGGCCAAAAATTAGACTTTTGGCCATTTATTCCAAACCCTAAAGCCTCCCCCCTCTTACCCTTTCTCTGCTCCGCTGCCGCGGCCTCCACCGTACGCCGTCGTTGGTGGTGCTCCAAGCACCACAATTTTACATAATTTATCTCCTTTCTTCTCCCCCTACTTGTATCCAAACCCCTCAAATCCCCAAAATTCTCTCCATTCTCCCTTAATTTAGCTTTGACTGAAACCCTAACTGCCACCCCTTTTCAAAATCGTCAAGTTCCAGGCCTTTACATACATATGCGTGTAGATATCAAAGAGATCTACATTTTTCCTCTAAATTTACCCCTAAATCCTGACCTCTGCCACGACTACTAGCTACTACCACCACGGCCTAACCGCCACTGCCACAACCAGAACAGTTTCCCCTCTATGGCTTATGATCGACTCCAGACATCCTTTCTTGTTGGTAATGAAAATCGTAGCCGAAATTCCGGTTCGCCGACATTTGAAGCTACGATTTCCATCATTAAGAAAGGTGTGTTTGATAGTCGGACTTGTTGTCGTGATTGTTCCATCGTGCTATGATGACTTGAGTGGATTTTTGAATTTTGGTAAAACACTATTCTCTCTGTCTCAAATTATTTCTCTTTTATACCTCCTTAAGAAAATATTAAATAGGAAAAGTTTTTGACTATTTTACCCTTATTTATATTTTAAGATATAATCTCTTTTCATTTAACGNTTTAGCTTTGACTGAAACCCTAGCTGCCACCCCTTTTCAAAATCGTCAAGTTCCAGGCCTTTACATACATATGCGTGTAGATATCAAAGAGATCTACATTTTTCCTCTAATTTTACCCCTAAATCCTGACCTCTGCCACGACTACTAGCTACTACCACCACGGCCCAACCGCCACTGCCACAACCAGAACAGTTTCCCCTCCATGGCTTATGATCGACTCCAGACATCCTTTCTTGTTGGTAATGAAAATCGTAGCCGGAATTCCGGTTCGCCGACATTTGAAGTTACGATTTCCATCATTAAGAAAGGTGTGTTTGATAGTCGGACTTGTTGTCGTGATTGTTCCATCGCGCTATGATGACTTGAGTGGATTTTTGAATTTTGGTAAAACACTATTCTCTCTGTCTCAAATTATTTCTCTTTTACTCCTCCTTAAGAAAATATTAAATAGGGAAAATTTTTGACTATTTTACCCTTATTTATATTTTAAGATATAGTCTCTTTTCATTTAACAGTTACTCATAATTAAGGTATTTGTAGTCTTCAAGAACAATTAATATTAAGGGTAAAATAGAAAAAAAATGAATTTACTCTTGAACTTCTAAAATGACAAATAATTTGAGACAACTATTTTTAAAAATCACGACGAATAATTTGAGACGGAGGGAGTAGTTTTTTCTCTCTCTCAATTCTATTCTAGTAGTAGAATATGTGTTCCATTATCTTTGTTTGATTCTTTTTGTTTAGTTTGCTTTGCCTAGTTAATTAGTTGTTTGATCATTAGTTTTTATCTTCCTCTAAAAAATTCTTTTTCATGGGCATCTTCTTTGTCCTAATTTTCTTATCATATTTGGGTTTTCTATCGTTCGAAGGAAAGAACACCATATTTACCATAATTGAGTGTTTAATGTAATGAAAAATTGATAAAAAATGAATTAGAATTGCTTATCAATGAATTTGGGAAGAAAAAGTTCTTCAAACATCGCCTCAAGAGTGTGTGGTTGAGAAATGGTGTAAAATGAGTTAAGTCCCGTTTTCTCCTCTTTTACCTAGTTGCAAGTATTGCATTTGCGAACACTTGTTTGCAAATGCGATAAATTTTCGCAAATGCGATACAACCCTTAACCGCAAATGCGAGCTAAGCTTCACATTTGCGAAGCTGCCAGCTGCTAGCTCCAAGTCGCAAAAGTGACTGAAAGGTCGCAAATGTGAACTCCCAGAGGCCGCAAATGCGATCAAATATTTGCAAAGCGAAGTACCAACCCACCAGCCCTTATCGTAAATGTGATCATTGGACCGCAAATGCGAGCCAGATCTCGCAGTTTGCAGATTGACACCAGAACCAACATTGCACGAGCAATTCTAAAACCAACCAAACTCATGCGATACACACCCGAAACTCACCCGAGCCCCTCAGGCTCCAAACCGAACATATACACAAGTGTAATAATATTATACAAACTTGTTCGCTACCTCAAATCATCAAAATAATATCAAATAACAAGAATCGATCCTCAAAACTCAAGAATTTTCAACTTAAACTCAATTTTCACAATTTCACACATAATACACTGAAACGCGTTCTGGTCACCCTGGACCCCAACTAAACGTGCGTACAAGTCCAAAAATATCATATGAACCTTCCGGAATCGTCAAAACATCGATCTGGGGTCGTTTACCCAAAATGTTGACCGTGGTCAACTCTAGCATCATTTTTAGTCAAAATTTTATCTTCTTCAAAATTTCACATAAAAGCTTTTCGAAAAGCTACACGGACCACGTACGCAAATCAAGAAACATCAAATGAATCTATGGGAGGTCTCAAAACACAAAAATTAAGGCTAGTACTCAAAACGACCTATCGGATCATCACAATTTAGTACCAGAAAATGAAAAGTTACTGGAAAATGGGGGTTTTAGAAACTGAAACTGAATCATTTCATTACTCATTTTTCATTTTTCTAAATATCTTAAAGGATTATGGACATTTATTGATAGTAATAAAGATTGAAGAAATAACGGTTGTCTATTTATTCCATTTTCGAGTGAACGGTGTGATTCTTCTTGACCTCACTATTACAACTCTTCAATGCAGTCGCAAATCTTCATAGTCTTTCTTATTAAAAATAATGAATAAGCAATTAATAAAAGTGGAAAAGAAGCAAAGAATGAGCAAAAAATTTAAAAAGATAAATTAAAGAAGGACAAAAAAGATAAATAGATGTTTTTGGCCAAAAAGAGGTGCCAAAGTCATATAGGCTATGCCCTCCTTTATATTAATATATAGATAGATATTTATCTAATGCTAGAACAGTAGAATTATAATCATTTATAATGGCCAATGTGTACTAATTTAACCATTTGTAAGCTTTAGTAGTCCTACACAACTATGCTTCCGTTATTCGTGGAGAAACAAATCAAGCATTTTGTGTTGGAAAAGTCGACATTAATAACAATATTTATTTATGAATATACACGTAGAGCTTGAGTCATGCTAGGTATTATTCTGGAAACTATTTAAATAGGGCAAAACAGATCCTGACTACGTAAACTTGCACCCGATTGTCAACCCGATAAATGAATTTATAATTTTCCATTTGAACACCTCAACTCATACACAATTGTGAATTAATAAACCCTTCTGATCGTTAACCCTGCTTATGTGGCAGTGACACAGGTGATGTGGATAAAATGTGTGCAAGTCACCTAATTAACGTGCGTGAATACAATAATTTAATTTAAAAAATTTTACAATCGAGAAAAAATAAATATTTTTCGGCTATTATTTTGAGAGTGGCTATATAGTGTCATTTTCCCTAAAAAGAAATTTAATTTTGAAATTTCAGGGATCATGGTTTCAAAGTGGTGGAGCGTTCTAGTGTAGTTTTATGGTGGTCTATAGGTGGAAAAGAGCGGTGAGTTTGTGGTTTTAGAGACAGAACAATTAATGGAGTTGTCTGTGTTGCTTCTTTTTCTCCTTTTTTTTTTGTCTCTGGTGGAAATAATTTCTACTGACTTCGACTTATTCGTGATGGTACGATGGTGCTAGTGGCAGAGGTGTGAGGAGTTGATGTAGTGTGTGTGATGGCATTGAAAAGAAAAAGAAATCGATAGATGGAGTTGGCCTATCTGTAGTGGACGATGAAGAAGAAAAGGAAAGAAAATGAAATCAAAATTTTGATAAATTGGTTAAAAGAAGTGGGACGCACAAATTATACACATCAAGCAACAAATAATCCTAGAATGTGATATGTTATAATGTCAGAACAATTGTTATACATACCCCGTTTGAAGGGTTTATTAGTTTACAAATGTATGAGTTGAAGTGTTCAAAATAGAAAAGTTGTAAGTTCGTTTACCAAATTGGCAATCGGATTAAGTGGCCATAGTACCGTTTTACCTTTAAGTAATTTGAAAGTTTTTCCCGAATTAAACAGGTCTTCCTCTATGGGGGAGGAGCTATTGGGATTTTAAGCTTGTGTAGCTTAAAGAGGGTGAATGAGAAATGGAGGAAAAATGAAATATTTGAGTTTCCCTCCTTGGCAAAGGGACATTGTCCCATATTGGAGGAAGAAAAGGCTTTTGATGGGTATATATATAATTGCTCTTCTTCTAGCTCTTAAAGAGTTAAGAAGAAGGCATGCCTCGCGCCGTCGTCGTCGCTCGCTCAACTTCGGCTGATTTATCTTTTTGGACAAAAATCCTTTCAATTATTTAATTAATTAATTAAATAATTAACGAAAAATTCAATCCGGAATAACCCATAACCCGCGACCCGGTCCGGTCAGGCCCGTTTTCTTTTCCGGATTATTTTAAATCCATTTTCCCGCAATATTTCAAACAACCCTGTTCCACCAGCCATGGTTGTTTCTGAAAGGTTGCAAACCTTTTCAGAAACAATGCCAGCAACTCTATAAATAGAGTTTGAATCCCAAAATCTTTCCTTACGAAATTTNCAGTGTGTTTTACGACCATTGAGTGGTTCGCAGTTCATCAGAGTTTTGGTACCAATACACTGGTGAGTTAAATCGTTCTATCCTGGGAGGATATATTCCAGCACCTCGGGTACTTGAGGGGAATAATTTCCTTAAGGACACACTGTGTATTCAGTGGGCTCGATTTATTCCTATACTATTTTTCTAGAATTTATTTCGGTAAAATTGTATTACTAACTTTCTGTTTTGTTTATATATTTCAGAAAGTTTAATTATTTATTACAGAAATACAGATTTATAACAATCTTAAGGAAATTAATTTATTATATTCTGTATTTTGTTTGTGGAGATTAAAACCTGTGTGGTTTTCTACTCCTTCTGAATTTTACTATTCTGATTTGAAGATATAAAAACTTCATCAGAGTATTGAAATTCATAAAATGATTTGAAGAACATAAAAATTTCATCGTTTTCTGTGAAACAGTATATAAAAAAAACTTCAGTTTTATTTATTATACATACTATTTTTTTTGGTTAATAACAGTATTGTTTACTGTTCTGGTTTTGCCATTAATTGAATTCTTCTGTTGTTTATCGTGAGGAATGGCAATTGACAACGGAAATGTTTCTACGACTGTTGCGGCAACGACGATAGCCTCGTCAAGCCGGACTGCTGTTCCACCGGCAGAGAAACCGGAAAAATTTTCCGGAGCCCACTTCAAAGGATGGTAGCAAAGGGTATTCTTCTGGCTTACCATACTTGGTATGCAGAAATTCACTAGTGAAGAACCTCCAGTGCCTGCTGCGGACTCGGACAACGAGAAATTCATGATTGTTGAGGCGTGGAAGCAGGCAGATTTTCTTTGCAAAGGCTATATCTTAAGCGCTTTAGAGGATGACTTGTACAATGTGTACAGTGCGATGAATACTTCGAAAGAATTATGGGACGCACTTGAGAAGAAGTACAAGACTGAAGATGCATGCTTGAAGAAGTTCGTGGTTGCCAAGTTTCTAGACTATAGAATGATAGACAACAAAGCTGTTGGAACCCAAGTTCAGGAGCTCCAACTTATTTTTCATGACCTTATTGCTGAATGTATGGTTGTAAATGAAGCATTTCAAGTAGCTGCAATGATTGAAAAATTGCCTCCTTCATGGAGAGATTTCAAGAACTATCTTAAGCACAAGCGCAAAGAAATGAAGTTGGAAGATCTTGAGATCCGTCTCAAGATTGAGGAAGACAACAAAACAGCCGAGAAGAAGTCTCGTGGAAATTCAATGATCATGGGAGCTAATATCATTGAGGAGACTGCTCCAAAACGTAAGAAGAAAAAGAGGTCTTCTGGACAGAATAAGGAGCAGAATAAAAAGAAATTCAAGGGTAGCTGCTACAATTGTGGAAAAACCGATCACAAAGCCCCTGATTGTCGTCTCCCGAAAAAGTATAAGAAGAAGGGACAGGCCAACATAGTGGAGAAGAATGATGACATTGATGATCTGTGTGTAATTGTAACGACTCGGCCGGTCGTTTCGAGTATTACAATCCCGTTTTCCCATTTACTTCTCAAATTGTACTTTACAGTTGTTGTGTGAATTGCCGGGGTAATTGGTTTGGGTCCAGTGAGTTTTTGGAATGAATTGGAACACCTAGTTCCAAGGTATAAAGCTTAAGTTAAAATAGTGACTGGATGTCGACTTATGTATAAACGACTCCGTAATGGAGTTTCGATAATTCCAATAGCTCCGTATGGTAATTTTGGACTTAGGAGCGTGTCCGAAATTTTGTTTAGAGATTCGTAGTAGAATTTGGCCTGAATTGCCGAAAGTTGAATTTTTGGAAAGTTTGACCGGGGGTTTGACTTTTTGATATCGAGGTCGAAATCATTTTTTTGAAATTGGAATAGCTTTATTATGCCATTTATGACTTGTACGTAAAATTTGAGTTCATTCCGGATTGATTTGCTATGTTTCGGCATCGAACCTAGAATGTTCGATGTCGATTCTTCAAGAATATGTGGTATCACATTAAGAAAATGATCCCCAAATTTAGTTTGGATTGAAGCATTAGATCCGTATTGAAATTACAGAACCATAGCAAAAAGAATCGGTGAATTCGGACATCGTATGAGAGAGTTATGCCTATTTCCGTGTCGGGAACGATTTTCCGTCGCCGCGAGCGCCCAGGATAGCGTGGGGAGCTAGCCCTGACATTGGAAATTTTGGGATGCTGGAAACTGTACCACAGACAGCGCCCTACGCTACATGTGACGCTCGAAACAGCTGAGGGTCTATAAAATGGGGTTCTTGCCATTTTTACTCATTTTTTATTTTATGGAGCTCGGTGTAGGCGATGTTTGGGTGATTTTTACGGGAAAACATTGGGCTAAGTGTTCCTTATCCTATATTGATTATATTTCATGATTTCATATTCATTTATATCATGAATCCGTGAATTTATGGAAGAAAAATCAGATTTTTATAAAATCTTCCAAAAATGTAAAATCAAGATTTGAAGGTCAATCCGATGTCAGAATTTGATAATTTTTGTATGGTTGGACTCGTATCAGAACGGGTATTCAGATGTTGTAATTTTTGTCGGGTTTCGATATGTGGTCCCCACGGGCGATTTTTGAGCTAAATTTCGGGTGTTTATGGAAAATTAGCATTTTCATATGGAATTGATTCTTATACCTCGTGTTGATTGTATCAAATTATTTTGACTAAGATTCGAGGCGTTCGGAGGCCGAATCACGAGGAAAAGGTTTATTGGAATAAAAAATTTGCTTGGATTGAGGTAAGTAACTCTTCTAATCTTGGAGTTGAGGGTATGAACCCTGAATATTTGTATTTTGTGAATTGTTGGGAGGTGACGCACATGCTAGGTGGCGGGCGTGTGGGAGTGCACTATAGAAAATATGACATAATTATTTCTGTGAAATTTTATAGTTAAATAATCTTGGCATTTTCCATGAGGTTTTATGTGTTAAAGAAATTGAGCTGAAAAGCATATTAAAAATCATGTTGAGGTTATGTGCTAGTATTATTGGGACCCACAGAGGTCATATTGCTGTGAATTATTTGTTTCAAATTAAAAATACATACTCAGTCATATTCATTTCATTGCATACAATAACTCAGTTTGATGACACTATTTTGATGCATATAAATGTTTTGGGCCGATTGCCTTGTTTTACTGAAATGCCCGAGTGGCTTGAGAGGTTTATGACTGAATGAGGCCAAGGGACTGATTTGTGAGGATATTTATGGGATCGGGATGCACGCCGCAGCATGTTGCATATTTATGGGATCGGGCTGCACGTCACAGCATGTTGCATATTTATGGGATCGGGTTGCACGCCGCAACATGTTGCATATTTATGGGATCGGGATGCACGCCGTAGCATGTTTGATATAGGCCGAGGGCCTGAGTGATTATGCCATGATGTGGCTTGATATAGCGCT
>AWOL01S0078510.1:55902-70962 GCA_000715115.1 Nicotiana otophora | reverse complement strand
ATCTAGTAGATTATACAAAACCACAAATACTATCTGAAATAAAAATAGACAGAATGAAAAATATAAGAAGAGACACTAGTAGCTGCAGAATAGATCAGAAAAGCAACTCACAACTATGCCCCTGGATAACGTGGGTATAAGACGATAGGTCCCCCACTAGTACTTGCCTCAGGTCCTGTACAAAAAGTGCAGCAAGTGTAGTATGAGTACGTAAACAACGTGTACCCAGTAAGTATCAAGCCTAATCTCGAAGTGGTAGAGACGAGATGACCAACTTTGACACTCACTATGGGACAATAATAATAATTAAAATACAACTAGGATATTTAAATCACATGATTTGTAGAATTTAAAATAATTTATTTAATCAACGAAAATAATCAAATTCCTTCAAATGCAACAATTCTCAATATATTAATTAAATTCCTTCAATTCAAATAATTTCTAATTTATCAATTAAATATCATTTACGGGAATAACAATTAATTCTTTAACAAGCAAGAATAATAATTCATTAAATTTCAAGGATTCTTCAATTTATCAATTAGCTTCGCAAGCTTGAAATAACTATTAAAGTATCGTGTAATTATTATTATTAAGCACGATTTCTGCTGAGGACGTACTGCCCGATCCAGAGTGTCGTGTATACTGCCGAGGGACGTGCGGCGCGATCCATAGATGCATCTATCCTGCCGAGGCATTCGGTCCGCTCCACAAGAAAGGAGGGCATTTTCTTATGTACCTCCGGAAGGAGAGTATATTTATTATAAGATAAATTCGGGAGGAGAACAATTTCTTTTAATAATTAATTAATTTAAACAGAAAATTAAGCATATGAGATTTCCATCCTTTAATATCTTTATCTAACAAGTCACAATATATTCATATATATATATCCATTAATATTAATTAAATAAAGAATACAATGTACACAAGTAATTCATGCTTTGAGTCCTAAACTACCCAGAATTTAGCATTAATAGTAGCTACGCAAGGACTCTCGTCACCTCGTGCGTACGTAGCCCCCGTAATTAGCAACAATTATTTAATTTAATCCCTATGAGGTAATATTTCTCTCACAAGATTAGACAAGAGACTTACCTCATCTTGCTCCAATTCAATCCTCTATAAGGCCCTTTCCACGATTATCCAACTCTGTCTGGCTCGAATCTAGCCAGAATAATTCGATACAATCACTAAATATTATTGGAATCAATTCTATAAGAAAATACTACATTTTCAATAAAAATTCCAAAATTAATTAAAAATTCGTTCGTGGGACCCACGTCTCGGAATCCGGCAAAAGTTACGAAATATGAACACCCGCTCAATCACGAGTCTACCTATATCAAAATCACTAAATTCCGATAACAATTCGGCCCTCAAATCTATCCAAGAGGGTTTTCAAATTTTTCCAACTCAATTCACCAATTAAATGATAAAAATAGTGATGGATTCGGGTAATTTAACCAATATTGAGTTAAGAACACTTACCCCGTTGTTTTCTCTAAAAATCTTTCAAAAATCACCTAAATCCGAGCTCCAAATCGTTAAAAATGAAAAATGGCATTTTGAGAACTTAAACTCTCTGCCCAGTGATTTCTTCTACGCACACAAAATTTTCTGCCTAAACATTAAACCTACGCGATCGCAACCCCATTCACGCGATCGCGATGCACCAGGTTCCGACTCTACACGATCGCATCCCTCATCACACGATCGCGTAGCACAACGCGTGGCCTAGCTTCCTATCAAAGTTCCCCTGCGCGATCGCAAACAATGACACGTGATTGCGATATACACACTGGCCAATCCTAAGCGATCGCGAACGTGTCCACACGATCGCAGTCAACAAATTCCCAGCTGCCCAAATTAACCCTACGCGATCGCAACCCCATTCACGCGATCACGTAGAACAAATCCACCTCTGCTTAACTTACTCTACGCGATCGCAGACCAACTTACGCGATCGCGTGTAAGGATATCAAAAGAAAATACCAGCAGTGTTCCAAAGGCCAAAAGTGATCTGTTAGTCGTCCGAAACTCACCTGAGTCCCTCGGTACCTCAACTAATTATACCAACAAGTCCTAAAATATCATACGAACTTAGTCGAAATCTTAAATCACATCAAACAACGCTAAAACCACGAATCATTCTCCAATTCAAACTTAATGAAACTTAAAATTTCCAACTTCTTCATTCGGTACCGAAACCTATCAAATCAAGCCCAATTGTCCTTAAATTTTTTACACAAGTCATAAATGACATAACGGAGCTATGAAAATTTTCAGAACTGGATTCCGACTCCGATATCAAAAAGTCAACTCCCCGGTCAAACTTCCAAACTTAAATTCCTATTTTAGCCATTTCAAGTCTGATTTAACTACGGACTTTCAAATAAAATTCTGAACACGCTCCTAAGTCCAAAATTACCATACGGAGCTGTTGGAATCGTCAAAATCTTATTCCGGGGTCGTTTTCTCAAAATGTTGACCGAAGTCAAACTTAGCACTTTAAGGCCAACTTAAGGAACCAAGTGTTCTGGTTTCAACCCAAACACTTTCAAATCCCGAACCAACCATCCCCACAAGTCATAAATCATTAAAAGTACATACGAGAAATTTTATTTTAGGGAATGGGGTTCTAAAAGTTAAAATGACCGGTTAGGTCATTACACCTAGAGTAGTGAGAGTATACCGTATTCACTTTAGGGAATAGTTAAGAGCTAGTGGGCCGATTCTCGTAATTTTTCATTAGCAACTCATTGTTTTGTTCAACCACGAGGAGATAAGACATCAATTCAGAATACTTCTTCAAACCTTTTTTTTGATATTGTTGTTGAAGGAGCATATTCGAGGCATAAAAGATGGAGAATATGTTTTCCAGCATATCAAAATCACTAATCTTATCTCCACATAGTTTCATCAATTAGAATCTCTTTACAAAGAAAAAATATGAATAACAATCATAGATATCTTACCAATCCAATTGGATTTTTTAAAACGGAGCCTGGATACTTCATTTTTTTAGTCCTACTAAGCCAACCATAAATTATTCTAATTGATAATAGTAATATGAATCCCCTAAAAATGGATCTAATTACACTTCACGCTCCAAATGTTTGATGATTAAATTTATATTTCTTGGGTGAAACGGGGGATATCTCTGACAAGTAAATTTGAACATTGCAAAATTATACTCAAAAATAGACTTAAAGTATTATCGCCTTAGATGGGTCTAGTCGTACCATGTTTTTGGAAGTGTGACCAAATTCAGGGGGGCCATGCCTTTCCCTTAAGCTATTCCACAACACAAGTGGATCATTAACTATGAGATATTCAATCTTCAAACCTTCATCGAGGTGATGAGGCAAGAAAATTATGGCCTTAGCACAATCTTGGTTAGATGCTTTATTTTTACTTTTAATGGCGTCTCCAAGACCCACTACATCTAAGTGGATCTTCGCATCCAATAGCTATGACGTATAATTCTTGCCCGAAATATCAAGGCCAAGGAACTCACATTTCATAATATTAGCCATAAATTAGAGAGAAGAAAAGCTTTATCTTAACTTCTCAAAGAACTTGTTGAGATGGTAGAGTCTCGTACAGATAACGTGATAAAAAAAGTAATAATAAAAGAAGAATATTGCAGAGAAAGAGTAGGGAGAGAAGTAATTCTTATTCTCTTTTTGGGATGAAATACAATGAATAAAACCCATCTATTTATAGGGAAAAATTGACTTAATCAGAAGGTAATAATACCTAATATTTTTCTAAAGTGACCTAGCCACAAAATAACAATATTTAATATTTCTCCAAAGTGATAAACATTCACTTTAAATAAAACGAAAAAGGTCCAAATATGCCCTTATACTATATGAAATTGAGCACATTTGCCCTTCGTTAATATTTTAGCTCAAATATGCCCTTACCGTCACATAGTTGGTTCATATATGCCCTTAAAGTTACACAGTTGGCCAATATATGCCCTTTTCGAAACGGAATTCACCCAAACTAATTACTTCTTTCTTTAATTGTATTAAAGTGTATTACAAATACTATTTCCTTTTTATTAGTACTTTTTTTTCTTTACCTTTCTCTTTTCTTTCATTTTTTTTTTCTTCTCTTTGTTTTTCCTTTTTCTTTCTCCCTTATCCGATTTCCTCCATTACTGATGTCTTCTCTATTTTCATCACCAATTTCGCTTGACAAATCTCATAAATTCCAATTACTGATGGAATTAAACAAATCACAATTTTGTTTCTATTTTCTTTTATTACTAATACCCCATTACTCATGTATTCTCTATTTTCATCACCAATAAGGGCATATTTGGACGAATGCCCTAAATAAAATACAGTTTATAACAGAATGGAATTAAACACAAAAATCACAATTTGGACTTCACCCTACTTCAGCAAGGCACTCTGCAATCTCCATCACCCAAATCAACCCTTTAGTCCACGCGTATGATCCAAATCAGAAATAGCTGACACAAGAAAACAAGAAAAAACAAGCATTTGCCCAGCTTTACAGTAGCTGAACAAAATAGGCTGAAACTCCAACTTGTACACAACTCTCGATCCCTCCGCCAAACCAACATACCAAACCTTCAACACTAAGCTCAGCCTTCTTTCGTCCCTCCCCACTTAATACCCTTTTCTTCCTTTTTGGTATTCATCTGAATTTAGGTACTTTTTCTTTCACAAACCTCTTGCAGCTAAATTCTGGGATTCTTCAAGGTAAAGGTACGTTCTTTTTCTTCATTCCACACATTCGTTTGTCATTTATCTGAAGACGGATTTTCATTTTTGCTGTTTATTTCTGAATCTTGAAAGTAGGTGTAATCTAGCTTAGACTTGTTGAATTTGAGAATGGGTGTATTCAGTAGACTGCATTGAGTAATGACATTTCCAATTATTTTATCAATGTGAACTAAATGGTTGGCATTTTTTCTGTTATTTATTTTCTTTTTGCATATGTAATCTTTTGCTAATTTGATGGCTAAAGATTTGATTTTTTCCCACATGCATTTATTCATTTTTTTTCTTGAAGTAGTCAGAACTATGAAGTTTGATTGGTTTGTTCCACACCTTATAGATTGTTTGAGCTTGCTTTCACAGTTTCTGTTTTTAATGAATTGTTTTTTTTCTTGAAAAATTGGATCCTTTTGAACTCTACACCCTCTTGGAAGTGGGAACTGTAGCTTGACTTTTTCTGATTGGCCTTTACCATTTTTAAGAAATAAAGAAAGTTGGAAAAAAGAAAAGCAAATTAGGCTTAGCAGATTGCCACACCCCAATCATTAGGTAGTTTTAATCTAAATTTGTGCATACCTGTTGATATGATGTTGTTTTGGAATATCTGCTAGAGTCTAAAAAGTTTTTTTTTTAAAATTATTTTTTTCTTATTTTTCATGCTGGGTAACAAATGAATATCTTTTGACAATTTCCCTTTACAAGACAAGAAAGGAAAAAGGAGGAAGAACTGAAAATTTGATAAAATATCTTAATCTGTTCGATTGCAGATAGTCTTGTTCTTTCCTTTCTTCTTTGTTGCAGGGTGGTGGGAATTGATGTTCGCGGTATATCTACTGTTGAGAACCTTTCTGTTGCCTTCCCTGTCTCTTTGGATGATACATGTTTTATCACTCTCGAAAACGTTACCATTATCTACGACCAGTTTGAGAAAGTGTATTGTTTGCTTTTGTCAGGGTAAATTAGATGGGGCCTTATGTTGCTGGTGTTCTTGTTCCTCTAGTTGTAACTATTCTCCTTCAGAATAGAAGAAGGCGGAAAAAGCGAGGCTTGCCTGTTGATGTTAGTGGTGAATCTGGTTATGCTATCCGAAACCGCCGGTTTAGTGCACCGGTAGAAACAGCGTGGGAAGGAATCACAACGCTGGCCGAGCTTTTTGAGTATTCATGCAAGAAGTACTATCACAAGAAGTTACTAGGAAGCCGGAAATTGCTTTCCAGAGAGATGGAAATATCTGCGGATGGAAGGTCATTTGAGAAACTTCACTTGGGTGAGTATGAGTGGTTGAGTTATGGTCAGACATTTGAGATTGTGTGCAGCTTCTCCTCCGGTTTGGCACAACTTGGGCACAAAAGAGAAGAACGTGTGGCCATCTTTGCAGATACATGTGAAGAATGGTTAATTGCATTACAGGTACATATTTGTTTCTGTACTAACAGAACAAAGAGGTTTCTTTTCCTTCCACCCGAACCCCTGGCTGGAAACTGAATATGCAGTCTTTGTTTGCACTGATGACGATGACATTTATGTACTAGTTCATTTGTAGATTTGAGATACTCCAAGAGACAATATTTTTTTAACAGGTTGATAAATGGCTAAGATTCTAGTAATATCTAAATCATGTTTTTGTACATTTTTCCACGTCACTGACATAACATTGAGTCGCTTTGTCTACACCAGAGTTGCTTCAGACGCAATGTGACAGTGGTTACTATTTATGCATCTCTTGGTGAAGAGGCCCTCTGTTACTCATTAAATCAGGTCAATTCTCTCTCTTGCTCTCTCTCTCTCTCTCTCTCTCTCAGTCACAAATCAGAACATGCATACATAACAGGTTCAAGAATAGTGTTTTATGCATAACAAAGAGATCATACTTGGAAGAGCTTACTAGTGACACCACCACTATGTGCGCAATCCTGTGCTAGATGTAGTAATTGGAACTGTCTCAATTAGTAAAGAAAAAAAATGCTTTTATAATGTTGCTCTGAGATGAAATTAACTGGAGAAACATGGTTACTGAGGATTTATATAGCCGAGCCCGACTTGTTTGGGACTAGAACGATGTTTTTGTTGTTATTGTTGTTGTTGTACAGGTGATGCTAATTGCTAAATATAGGCCTACCTAGTTATGATAGAATTGAAGATCTGTTCTTGTGAAATAACGGGCAAAGTTCAAGAATCACTGTACAATTTTGGGAAAACAGATCAGTTATGGTAGAATGATAATCATATTTACTTATTTTTGACCTCAAAATCAGTTTTCAGATATGAGCTTGATGTTATGCTAACTCGTTCTTTTAACTGATATCTGTTGTCAAGCATCGGTCTGACTTGCCTTCTCCACCTTCTTCAGTTTCCGTGGATTATTCTTTATCTTCGTTTTTCAACTTGTACTGGCAACTTTAGCGCGTGAAGCAGTTTGAAACGAATTATGTTTTCCTCCACGACCCCCATGTAGGTTTAAATGTATTCATACCTCTATAACTTCAGTTGTAAGTTTTATACTAGACACAAGGAAAACCTTAATTCATAGGAAGATATTGAAATACCCTAGAGGCTAGAACAGTGGTACTTTAAGAAAGGTAAATTGACAATCAATTACCCCGGATGATGAAATTGTTAGTTTCGGGGTGAAACTGATAATCTCTGGCAGAGTCCTTCATCAGGTTTGTTCTCTTTGAATCTAATTGAGGGAGTCATAATCTCTTCAATGAAGCTCTAGCATGCTTCTGGCTGAAATTAGAAAAGGACAGCATTCCACTTTTAGCTAAAGTTTGATTCATCCATGAGTGATATTTTTTTTCTTTCAATCAGTAAAGAGTTAACTTTATTGGTATGCTGGAATATGCTATGGAATCTTAATCTGAAATCTATGTATTCCTCATTAGATATTTCTGTGTATTCACGTACTCTTTCAAATCATTTCTGTTCTTCTTGGAGTGTTTTATCTGCTGCATATTGCTCGTTGTCAGCTAGTTCTCTTTTTCAGACTGAGGTTACTACTGTCATTTGCGGGCAAAAGGAACTAAAGAAACTTGTAGACATTAGTGGACAACTTGATACTGTCAAACGTGTGATATGCATGGATGAGATTCCATCAAGTACCTTGGTTGCCGCAGGGAGCAACTGGACATTGACTACCTTTTCTGATGTGGAGAAGCTTGGCCGAGAAAACCCTGTTGACCCAGATTTACCTCTTGCAGCTGATATTGCTGTGATCATGTATACCAGCGGAAGTACTGGTCTGCCCAAGGTTAATTTTCACACTCTCACTGCTTCAAATCGGTGAAAACAGTGTTATTAGTTGGAACATTACAAGTGAGCCTTAGCCTTTGGAGGAACAGCTTACAATCCTTTTGTTTTTCTAATTTAGACCTGCTTCATATCCTTTGAGGGAGGAATAGGTGATTTCACTCAGTATACCCATAAAAGTAGATGAAAAGAACTAAGATATTCTCTAGTATTAACGAGAGAAAGAGGCGTAGAAAATGTGATAATTGAATTTACTAGAGATTTTGGATTTCCTTACTCTTGTTCTAATTCAATATCTTCATGGTAAAGGTGTCGGAAATGCTAAAAATGTTCACCAACTTGTATTAGGAAAGTGAGATTTTCCTAAGTTTTATTGCATTGTTTTCTTCCTCAAGTAGCTGGATGAGTCAAGAAATTCTCTAGGAAGAAAAAATAACAATCATTGCAAAATCACTAACAATTTATCTGGTGCACAGGGTGTGATGATGACACACAGGAACGTTCTAGCTACAGCTTCTGCTGTTCTGACAATTGTACCCGGTCTTGGAAGCAAAGATGTTTACTTAGCATACCTACCGCTTGCTCATATTCTCGAACTTGCAGCAGAGGTAATGTACCAATGTCTTACCAAATATGTTGGGTGTATGATTTGTTCATGTCTTTACTTTGTATCTAATAAATTAAAATTCTGATTTTTCTGCAGACCATAGTGCCTGGGATTGGTGGTTCTATAGGATATGGCTCTCCTCTGACTCTTACTGATACTTCAAATAAGATAAAGAAAGGAACTAAAGGAGATGCCTCTGTGTTAAGGCCGACAGTGATGGCAGCTGTCCCAGCAATTCTTGATCGTGTTCGAGATGGTGTGCGTAAAAAGGTATAACTTAGGATGCAAAAGATATATTTTCTTAGTTCTTTTGGTTGCTTCTGCATACCTATTACGTGCTGTAGGTACGTGAAGCTAACATTGGTAAAATTCAGGTAGATGCTGCAGGCGGATTATCAAAAAAGATGTTTGATTTGGCATATTCCCGCAGACAGTCTGCAATTAATGGTAATTGGCTTGGAGCTTGGGGCTTAGAAAAACATTTTTGGAACTTATTAGTGTTTAAGAAGGTTCAAGCAATTCTGGGCGGCCGTATCCGTTTTATCCTGTCAGGAGGAGCTCCTCTCTCTGGAGATACTCAGAGATTTATCAACATATGCCTTGGGTGAGTAACTCTGAAACTATGCCCCCACATAAATTATCTGAAAGCTTAATATGCACATTTCTCATTGTAGCAACTTTGACCTCACATCACAGAATACAATGATCTAAGGGATTCACTAGTTTGATACCAAATGAAACTAATATTTAAAGTTCTAATTGACCTCTGACCATGATCCCCATAAGCCATTGAGATGATGGTCTAGAACATTTGCTTGATATCCGCATTGTGTAACGATTTTACTACTTGAAAATAGATTGGCAGCAAGAGTTACCTTCGCAACTTCAACAGTGCCTGTTTCTTAAAGTCTCAAGGTTAATCTGGCAGCATATAATATCTCTTTCAACATTCTAATCTCTACAACCTATCTCACCGCTTTTCACCTTTTTACTAACTGACCGATCCACCTGTCGTACTAAGAAGTTGGGTAGTTTTTGACTTTTTGTGGCAGACATAGGAATTCTTGTTGCTATCTTCCCCTTGAAAGTTTTATTCCTCTCCTTAGGTTCTAGTTGTCACTAACTTTTATATTGTAAAGTTTCCAATGAACACTTGTTGTCCCTTGGGGTTTTGTTCTCCCCTTAGGTTCTCTTTGCTACTAACTGTTATATTTGAAGTGTCCATTTTAAAGAAATTTTGACGTAATGTTGTCTATTTGCTGTTTCTAATGGTGTAAATCTAGTAGCTTATAACTTGAAAATATTTATCTGCCTTACCTGTCTGCCTGATGATAGGAAGAGAATCCTGAGAAAAACTTAACCTTTAGGCTTTTAGTGTGGTCATATCTTTTCACGTTTTCACCCTGTGTTCTAATTAATAACTAGCATCGTACATTACTTGAATGATGAAATTCTATGTTAATTAATAAAAAGTATGATGCTTTAATCAAGGACTCCACTTCCATCAAAATAGACATTCAAATTGATATTTGAGTAAATTATTATCAACAACAATGGCAAATAATATGCAGCTTTACATTGTAACAAGCAATCTTCTCTTCTTGCTAGCATCTTTTCTTTTTTTTCTGCAGACTTCTCATCTTACTTGGTTTATTTTCCTAGTGCTCCAATAGGCCAAGGTTATGGTCTTACTGAGACCTGTGCTGGTGGAACATTCAGTGATTATGATGATACTTCTGTTGGACGTGTCGGTCCTCCACTCCCCTGCTCATACATCAAGGTAAAGTAGACTGAGCAGAGTCAAAGCTTCACATTCCTCTATGTCCGTGTATCATACTATGGTCATTGGCTTCATTCGTTTGTGCAAGTAGGAGAGAATTACCCCATTTTCCGGTCAAGAATTATGCATTTCAAATTTTTAGAAAGGATTGCAGTAATCTTATTACTTACATCTCTCGCATTTATTTGTTAAATCCTGTTGTTTGCATTTTATCTTTTATGTAATGCTCTTGTTCCTGTGCCTAGCTTTATATGGTTTAAGTTTCAGATGGTTCTGTTGTAAGTTGACAGAGTACCACATCATGATCCATCGGCAACCTCTAACATAAAATTTGTACTTCAAATCTCCATTCTGTACCCCCCCCCCGGTTACATTTTGATCTTCTTGCTTTGCAAACCTTTTTTGTTGTTGAAGTCCATGAGAAACTCTAACAGCTATATAATAGCTACTGCAATCAATCTTTTTAGCTTTCACCAGATAATACTCGTAATTTAATGTAGTACTTTCATCTGTAGTTGATAGATTGGGCTGAGGGTGGATATCTAACAAGTGATTCCCCAATGCCTCGAGGTGAGATTGTTATTGGTGGACCAAATGTTACCGTCGGATATTTCAAAAATGAGGAGAAGTCAAAAGAAGTATACAAGGTACGTATTGCTCTACATTGTATACTCTGATGAGTATTTGTGTTACAACTATGACTGGTATATTTTTTAATTGCAATGGGCTTTTTTTGCTGTATTAAGGTTGACGAGAGAGGAATGAGTTGGTTCTACACAGGTGACATAGGGCAGTTTCATGCAGACGGTTGCCTTGAGATAGTTGACCGTAAAAAGGACATTGTTAAACTTCAGCACGGAGAATATGTTTCCTTGGGAAAGGTGCGATCTTTTTAAAGTGTGTAACCATCTCGTCTAAAAACTTAAGCTATTAGAGAAAGCACACTTTTGTTTACTTAATTATGTCTTCAACGAGCCCCCTCGCGTGCAGGCTTGATTCTTTTTGATGAGCCAAGCACGTGAAAATTCTTTTTGATATTAGGTGACGGTGAGACTTGAACCCAGGACCTCTGCCTACTCTAATACTAAGTGTGTAATCATCTCATCTAAAAGCTTAAGCTGTTAGAGAGAGCACACTTTTATTTACTTAATTATGTCTGCAACGGATCTAGTATTTTTACATGGTTTTTTTTATCCTAGCATACAAATGTATGCACATTGGTAGATTAAATTCTTCTGGTTTCTCAGCCCCAACTCCCTACGCTTTTTCATTTACTGATGTGGAAGTTGATACATCAATGTGCAGGTCGAGGCTGCTCTTAGCATCAGTCCCTATGTCGACAATATAATGTTGCATGCCAATCCTTTCCATAGTTATTGTGTAGCTATAGTGGTGGCCGCTCAAGCTGCTGTGGAAGGCTGGGCTAAGAAGCACGGTATTGACTTTGCCGATTTCCCAGAGTTATGTCAGAATGAAGAAACTGTCGAGGAAGTATATGCTTCCTTAGTGAAGGTACTATCGTGCATGCAAATATATAGAGCTTCTTTCTTTTTTCTTTTCTTCTTTTTCCTTTTGTATAGCTTTATTTAAACATGACTTGCAGATGATTTAGCAACTCAATAGTCTGAACAGTAACTACTATTACTTGTAGGATGGTTCATTATTGAAATATTTTATAGCACCTACTAGTCAATAACTTTTGTGGTTTTGAAAGGGAAACCCCATATATCTCATTATTCACAATAACAGAAAATGTAAACACATTATTACCATTATAGCGAGCATTGGCCCTCAACAATGTTTTATGAACTGATGCAACATCGTTTATCAATTGTCATTAGCAAAGAAGAATCCTTTTCCTTTTTAACACTCAGTTAAGGCCTCATCTATTTTGAGTGTAACCTTAACATATGCTGGACTACTCCATGTTTTCGGAGTTAAATACCATTGTCGTCTAGACTGCAGTGTGATTGGTTATATTGTGAATATTAATGTTCATTGAATTTTGTTTACCCCCACTTATCTTGTACAGGCAGCGAAGGCTGCTCGTTTGGAAAAGTTTGAGATCCCAGCGAAGATCAAGTTGCTTGCGGAAGCATGGACCCCAGAATCAGGCCTTGTTACTGCAGCTTTGAAGCTCAAGAGGGATGTCATTAGGAAGGCCTTCTCAGATGAACTAGCTCAATTATATTCCTCATGATTATACAGAGATAGCATCTCATTTTTTCGTTTTTGGAGAAACTAAAATCAAGATTCTTCAATAAATATTTGTAAACTATGGCCTTTTTTATATGTGATTACTTTTGGTATGTGGCATTTTTGGTTCTAAGTATCCTTTTCAGCAAATGCTCCATTAGTTTAATGTGGAAAATAGAGGGTCCATTTGTTTTAGCCTCCTGAGTCTTGTGACTTCATCAGGTGTTACAAGGAGAAAAGAATTCCTTGTAAGTCGATGCATGCACCAAATTTAGTTGCTCTTTGGACTTTGGAGTAGTACATAAATAATGAACCTAACTAAAAAGTTTTCGGGTTTTCGGGTTTTTTTCCGGTAAATTCTTCATAGCATAAAATATGTAACTTGTGCTCCAAATATTTCTTAAGTCTTAGTAAAATATAACAATATAATGTGTTTTTCAAGAAACTAACACAATAATATGAGATAAGTCATAGCATTATACTAAATTATTCAATAGCAAAGATAAAATAATAAAATTATATAAAATAAATATTGCTAATTAATAAGCCATAATGAAAATTAACATAATCTAAAAATACTATATAGGTCATGCTAAAATAAGTATAGCTAATAAGTACTAATATTAATTACATAACTAAGCACTAAAGAAAAAGATAAACTAAGTTATGCATTTTCATTATAAACCAATATAAAACTAAAAAATATTATCGTCATTCGTAGTATTGAATTGAATTTCTTTTATTAGCATTAGTATTGATTTGAACTTTGTTTGAGTTACTATATTTATGAGCTATAAAATTTATTTACCATTCAAGAATGTAAAGTCTAAACTTGAAATAATACGTTAAAAGATAAACATGTGAAAAAATTTAAGAAATATTTATAAATTACATTACATTCAAAATTTATATGTATAAAATGTTCTTAATAGTTATATAAATGTACTATCGGGTTGGTTTGGTTTCGGTTTGACTTTTTTAGTTAAAACCAAACCAGTTATGGTCGGATGTTATTTTTCAATACCAAACCAAATCAAACCAAACCACATCGGGTTTTGTTTTCCGGTTTGACTCGAATTATCGGTTTGGTGCGGTTTATCGGTTTTCTTTGTACACTCCTAATTGTAGGTTGTGCTTAGGGTTTCTTCTTCTTCTTAATTGCAAAATGAGTTTGTTAGATTTATTGTTGTTTTGATAATTTGATGAATGAGGTTTGTTCTTTATGATATTTGAAAGTTACGTTTTAAATCTGGGCTCATTTGGAGTAGATTAGGCCGTTGAATCGTAAGTTGGATTGTGAAAATTCGAAGAACGAGTTTATGTTTCAGAACTTAAGATATGATTTCTGTAGTTGCATTGAAAAGATAGAACTGCTTAAGATCCAAATTTTCTGAAGTTTCATTGGAAAGATAGAAAAACTTCATATCCGATTCTGAAGTTGCATTGAAGAGATATAGCTATTTAAGATCCAATTTTCTAAAGTTTCATTTGAAAGATAGAAGAACTTTATATTTGATTCTAAAGTTGCATTAAAGAGATAGAAGTATTTTAGATCCCGATGGGTAAATTTTATAAAATACAGGTATAACTTCAGTGGCGCCTCACAAAAGTGGGTACCTGTGAAAAATCCCGTGGCCTAAAGCCAAAATTTATTTGGAAGTCCTAAATTTAAAAAAAAAAAAAACTTTTTTTCCAAAAAAAAAAAAAACTATTGTTATAGCTTTTTGAGATGTAAAGTTGTTAATAAGTTTTATTATTATTTATTTTTTTAAATAATTTTTTTTCGAATGATAATATAGCCAACTCATTTAATCTTTCTTGAGAATTGTCGATATTAGGTAAGATTTTATCAATTTTAATTTTAAAAAACTTTTTTCGGCTGAGACAATTGTTATAGTAATTGTTAATATTATTTTATAAGAAATAAAAGCATTTGAAAAAGATTTAAGTCTTTTTATTTATTGAATATGTCGTTTAGAGTATTATTTTTTACTTGTACTTTTTTTAACACTTTTAATTTTAAAAATAAGTCTAAACCATCAATATAAAAGTGAGTATTAAATTTTGAAGAACATGAAAGGTTAAGACAATATTTTTTTAATATTCTCGTCATCTAATCATCTCAATTTTTTCCCGCTAAAACTTTTGAACTGTTTGAACTTTTATTGGAAAAAGAATGTATGAAAGAAATAAAAGAGAAATCATATAATCTTACGAGAGAAGGGAAAAGAAAGATGGCGAGAGAAGGGAAAAGAAAGATGGCGACTTGGACAAAATAAGAAAGAGAGTGTAAATATTCACAACTATTCATACATCCCATAATAAATATTCTGATGTTAATGGTTTATTCACAAATATAATAAAATTATTTTTTCTTTTATATGAAAAATCTACTAAAAGTACTTAATATTTTTTTATTAAAAAAACCTATAGATAAAAAATACCCCCCCCCCCCCCCAATTTTT
>AWOL01S0078510.1:31581-54485 GCA_000715115.1 Nicotiana otophora | reverse complement strand
CCCCCCAATTTTTTGGGGCCTAAAGCAAGTACTTTACTTGCTTCACCATTGAGTCGACAATGACTCTAAGAGGTCATTTGGTACCCAGACTAAATTATCCTGGGATTATAATCCCTGGACTAATTTATCCCACTTGAAAGGTGGGATAATATAATTAAGTTTGATGGGATAAGGTGGGATATCCTGTATTAAGACTAGGATTAAATTTATACCATGTTTGGTTGATAGAATAAATACTTTTACTAGTTGATCACATATAGAGAAAATACGGTTGCTTTACCATCAATACTCGACGGTATAGCGCATGCATCGTTTTGTAAAAGGTTTCAACAATAATAACCCATTGTAATCCCATAAATGGGATCTGGGAAGGTTAGTGTGTACGCATATCTTGCCCCTACCTTATGAAGGTAGAGAGGCTTTTTTGAAAGACTCTCGACGTAAGAAACAGTAAACGGGAAGCAACCAACTATAACAACAACAGGAAAAAATAAAGACACTACGTATAATAACAAAGATCCAGAAATAAGAAATGTAAGAATATTACTAACAATACTGGTTAGAATGACACAACATGGAATAACAAAGAGCTAGTAACATAAAAATGTAAGAATATTACTACAACTACTGGTAAGGTTAGGAGAAATTCTCGACTACCTGCCATTCTTTAACCATAATTCTCGACATCCAAACCTTACTATCAAGGGTCATGTCCTTGGTAAGATCTATATCCTGCCTAATCACCTACCCTAATACTTTTTAGACCTACATCTACCCTTCATGAGACCCGCCATGGTCAACCTCTCACACCTCCTAACCGGGGCATAGATATCTCTTTTCATCACGTGCCCGAACCATCGCAGCCTCGATTCTCGCAATTTGTCTTCCACAGGGGCCGCTCCCACCTTGTCCCTAATAACTTCATTTATAATCTTATCTTTCCTGGTATGCCTACATCCATCTTAACATCCTCATTTCTGCTACTCCCATCTTATGGACATGAGATTTCTTGATTGGCCAACACTCAGCACTATACAACATAGTCGGTCTAACTACCACTATGTAAAACTTGCCCTTAGGTATCGGTGGCATATTCTTATCACACAAAAATACCAGATGCGAGCCTCCATTTCATCCACCCCGCTCCAATAAGATGTGTAACATCCTCATCAGTCTCCCCATTGCCTTGGATAACAGACCCAAGGTACTTGAAACTATCTCTTTTGGGAATGAATTGTGTATCAAGCTTTATGTCCACTTTTGCTTCATGCGTCCCCTCGCTTCACTTGCACTCCAAGTATTCCGTTTTCGTCCTACACAACTTGAAACATTTAAACTCCAGGGTCTATCGTTCTTGTTTGGTCACTATTGGGAGTCATGAGACTAGGGTTGACCTTCTGTTACTTAATATGGTTGATTGTGATGTGATGTTGGGTATGGATTGACTATCTCTGTATCATGATATTCTTGATTATCGCGCTAAGACCATGACGTTGGCTATGCCGAGGTTGTTGAGGTTGGAGTGGATGACTATCGAGGAATTCCTAATGGGTTCCGAAGAGTATGGAAGTTGTGGTGCTTTATAGTCATGGGGAGTCTATTGCATGTTGTGAATTTTATTCTACGGGATTGAGTTAGTGAAAGGTTTTTGGTTGACAAAATGTTTATCCTACTTGTGATTCAGAGTTGAGGATGGGATCCTTGTGTTTCCATGTGGATTGGTATGTTTGGACTAGGATACGTGCCGCGATGGGGCTATGTTAGGATGAGATTCTTTGTGCTTATTTCGTGTATTTTGCTTCTCCCTTGTCGAATGGATTAATAGTATGGTACCGATGGGGAGTTGTACCTATTGAACTTGTCAGATGGTTCTCTCATGTGTTTCTCTTTACATATTCAGTGATATTCGAGTTGTTGCTTGTTGGGTACGGATTGTGACGTATGTGACTAGGTGGAATTTGAGGTGGCTTGTCGGTCTAATAGCTAGTACTGGATGAGATGAAATCATTGGACCTGGAATTAGTGCAATCAGACTTGGATAAGGTATGTCTGTATAATAATGTCGTTGATTAACTTAAGCTTGGCGTTAGTTCTTGTCGGGCGAGAGTACTCCATGACTTGTTGGTTGGGTGAGTGGTTATGAGTTTTCACGTGTTTCTTATATTATTAGTAGTGTTATGAAGGTTTAGAACAAGTTTTTATTTGATATGAGATTATTTACCGGGATCGAGTTTGGTAATAGGCAACTATTGTATTCAGAGATATTGCTATGGGCATATGAGCGATTGGTTACGCCGTGTGGTTATACCTTGTGGATGTATTTATGATCTGTTGCAGTTGGTTGGGGTCGATACAATATGTATATGTGAGAACCGTGTCTTAGGAGGAGGCCTAAATGTTAAAATTTGATTTTAAGGCTTATCGGTTAAGGCGGAAGGAATAATCTTCAGCCGAGATTGTGTTGATGGGATTATATGGATTGAGGTGACATGGGATCGCCCGTGGGTATGTGCATGGTGAGTGTATGCAGTGAATTGATGGTTCTGGAGCGACTCTTGGCATGTTCGAGGACTAGCGTTTGTTTAAGAGGGGGAGAATGTAACGATCCAATCAATCTTTTGTCTATTTGAGCTCCATTTCCCCTTTTGAAGTTATCCGTATGTGTATTTGTAGTTATGTGACTTGCAGGGATGATTGGTTTGATTTCGGGGAGGTTTTGGATTGATTCGGAATATTTGGTTCTTAGTTTGGAAGCTTAAGTTGAAAATGTTGACCGAGGTTTGACTTTTTATGAAAACGACCACGGAACGGTATTTTGATGGTTCCAATAGGTTCGTATGGTGATTTTAGACTTAGGAGTATGTCTGAAATTAGACTCGGAGATTCCTAGGTTGATTTGGCTCTTTTTGCCGCAAGTTGGCAATTTGAAGGTTTAGAAATTCTCTAAGTTTGACCATGGATTGATTTTATGGCTATTAGGTTTGGATTTTGGTTTCGAGACTTGAAATAGGACCATTTCGTCATTTGTGACTTGTGTGCAAAATTTGGTATCATTCCGAGCTGGTTTGGCAGGAATCAGACGTTTAGTTGTGATTTTAGCGATTCTTGAGTTTCATTGTGAATTCTATGTATTTTGGTGCTTAATTCATGATTTTCGGGTGTTATTTTAGTTTTTTTGAGCTTGCGAACGAGTTCGTATGATATTTTTAGACTTGTGTGAATGTTTGGTGTGGAGCCTCGGGGGCTCGGGTGAGTTTCGGACGCTTTTCGGATTGATTTGGTCTGTTTCAATTTTTGCTGGTTTTTTGGCTGATGTTGCAGGTCTCGCAAATGTGAGATCCTGTTCGCATTTATGGACCTCACATTTGAGAGGTGGGTATCACAATTGCGAGGTTGGCTGGATGCTGGGATATTCGCTTTTGCGGACTATAGGATCGCATTTGCGATGGGGCAACTGGGCAGGGGTGACCGCAATTGCGATCAACGGATCGCTTTTGCAAAGGGGCATGTATGCGCATTTGCAAAGTGAATGTCACTTTTGCAACATTTCCTGGGCTCGACAAGCATCACATTTGCGATCATTTGGTCGCATTTGCGACTTCTACAACTCAACAAAAGTTGGAATTTAGGGACTTAGTCATATTTTATCACATTTTTGAGCCCTAGACTTGATGGGAGGCGATTTTAAGAAGGGATTTTCATACCAAGTTATTGGGTATGTGTTTTTCATCCAATTTTAATACTGTATGTAACGACCTGGCCCATCATTTTGAGTATTTTAGCCATATTTCCCTAGTTTGATGAATTACATATGTATATTTGTGGATATGTGACTTGCCTAGGTGATTGGTTTGGTTTCGTGGAAGTTTTGGAGTGAATTGGAGCACTTAGTACCAAAGGTTGGATGCTTAAGTTGTAAGAGTTGATCGGAGTTTGATTTTCGTGTAGACGACTCCAGTATGGTGTTTTGATGGTTCCAATAGTTTCATATGGTGATTTTGGACTTAGGCGTATGTCTAGAGTAGAATCATATAATCTACTCCGAGCATGGATAACCCTGTCATATGCATAACAAAGTTAGGCAAGACACTTACCTCTTCCGGAATACAATCAACAATCCAGCACGACTTTTTCTTCAGAACAAGCCTCCAAACCAATCGAATCTAGCCAAATATCGTCTAAACAATTCAATACAAGCTTTAGAAACTACCCACGAATGAAAAAAAAGGTTCAATCTTTAACTAAATTGAAAAAGTTAATAAAAAGTCAACCTAGATCAACGTGGTCGAAATCTGAGATTAAGATCAGATACCGATTGCCCATTCATCCCCGAGCCTAGACATGTGATTTGTTTCGAAACCCGACCTCAATTCGAGGTCTAAATCTCAATTTTACAAGATTCCTAAATTATACCAACCCCCCAATTTCTACTTTAAAATTTGTAGATTTGATTATGAAATTCATAAAAAAAGTAATTGAAATTGATTGAAAACAAGTTAAAGTTACTAACCAATACATTTGGGAAGAAATTGAATCGATCATTAAAACTCAAGGTTTTCAACTTCAAAACTTATTTTTCCAACTTTTCACGTAATGCGCCGAAACGTCCTTAGGTCACCCGGGACCCCAACCAAACATGCGTATAAGTCCAAAAATATTATACGAACCTACCAGAATCATTAAACATCGATCCAAGGTCATTTACCAAAAATATTGACCGTGGTCAACTCTAGTCGTTTTTAAAGCCAAAAATCATATATTCTTTAAAATTTTACATAAAAACTTTCCGGAAAGCTATACGGACCACACATATAAATCATAAATCATCAAATAAAATTACAGGAGGTCTCGAAATACAGAAAATAGAACTAATATTCAAAACGACCGGTCGAGTATTTAAAATCAAAACTTTGTCCGCAATAAATTTCCTATCTCACCCCTAGCACTTGCGTCATTTGGCGAAAAGCCAAAAAACGAAGCGTTATAACAGCAGCGAAACGACCATCTTTTCACACGTGGCAAAGTCCTCCAGCTGTTGTAGTTCAGAAATCCCTAGTCAGCAGAACTATTCAATACGCTATAAAAAGTTTTTCTTTTTTTTTTTGTGTTTGTTTTTTTCTTTTCTGTCAAAGCGGGGGTTTCAACTTAGGAGTCTGAAACTTGTTCCTCAAGTATAAAAGGTGTCCCAAAAATCCCAAGGAATCTTTCTCCCTCTTTATATATTTTTATAAGTGCACAAAGTGAAAGCGATGAAGAATACCCAAATTATCTGTTCGATTTTCTTGGTTTTCTCCTTTGTTGCAGCTACTATATCAATGGCGGATTCACAAGCCTCCGCAGAAGCAAAAGTGTATATAGTTCATACTGAGAATCCTGAGGATGAGGAACCTGAGGAATTCCATGTCAAAATTTTAGCTTCCGTTCTTGGCAGGTTTAACTTATTTTTTCTCTCCTTTATTTTATCATTTTTCCTTAATAAAATAATTGTATGATCTGAACATCTGGGTTTGCTTGTATTCATTGTGATTCTTATTAATTTCTCCTTGAACTTTTTGACTTCTATGTTGTCAAATGAGATTTTCTTCTTGTAATTATATGTTTTTGGAAGCAGACCTATTCTTCATTTTTGTTAACTGTATTAAAATATTGCATTTCTTTTTTCCTGTTTTGATGCTTCAACTTTTGGCATGTTTTAATGGGAAGAAAAGAGATTGGATACAGACTTGTTGCACTTTTTTTGTTAATCTTATGCTTCAATTCTTGGCATATTTTAAGGTGAGGAGAAGAGATTGGTCTAATACAAAGAGTTGAAAAGAAAGGAATTTTGAACCTTACTTTGAAAAACTACCCAAATTGTTCTTTTTTTGTTACAGATTGGATTTCTTTTTGTTAAGATGCTTCAGGTTTTAGAATGTTTTGGGTCCAAAAAGATAGAAATGAACATCACAATCCATCTCTATAGCTGCATGTGGTAAATCAAACTTTGGCACTGTATGTGTAGCACTTTACAGGTTAAATAATCAAAATTTGGGAATTCAAACTATTTCCCAAATTCTTACACACAGCCACCAATTTATTTGTCCTTGTTTTTTTATTTAAAGAACAAATATATGTTCAGGAGTGAGGAATCAGGTCCTCCTTTTGAAAAAAAATATGAGTGAAAATCTGAAGTTTCTATAAAAAATCTAAGTATCCATTATTTTATTCTAGCTGTAATCTTTTTCCAAGATTTAGAAATATTGAGCAAAGTTTCAATCTCTAATGACTAACAATAAAATTCAGCCCACAAATAGAGCCAAAAAAATTTTAAAAAAGAAGAACAGGAGAATCTAACCTGGATATGAATGGCCTTTAGACGGCAATCTTTCACCGGCCTCCACGTCGAGTCCGACAATGGCAATGCAGCAGGCTAGCAGCGAGACAAAGAGGGAGAGTAGAATGCGTGGGGTTCCTTTTGTTCCTCCTTTTTTAATCTTGACAAAGTTAGGTTGTAGTCTTGTAGAGAGCTTTTAGGATTTTTGTTAAGTAGCTTTTAATATATTTTTTTTAAAAAAATTAATAAAGAAAAAGAAAGTTAAAGACCGGTTGGGATTTGGGAATTGAGTATTGGCCACTCTATTTTTGAAAAGGAAGAAGTTGGATATGAATGTTGTATTTTTTTTTTAAAAAGAAATGATAATATATAACGAATGTGCTGTAAAAACGCGTGCACTTGAGACTCGAACCTGCGATCAGTGAGACCTCTGAACACCCTTCACCGATGGGCTGTCACCCAGTTGTTTCAAGGGTGTGCAAACCGTTATATATGTTAAAATCGAATAGCATTTTACTTATATACGCAATGTAATTTTCCAGCGAAGGATGTCCGCCTGACGTCCCTTAGAGCATTATAGGATAGGTACGACCAATCCATTCTAACTAGAACAATCAAAAATTTTGCATTCCCTTGCGTTGAGTGAAATGGGGGGGAATCCCATTTCGATTCACGGAATGTGATCTGGGACACGATGGGAGTCTGCGTGTCTCGGTAGGAAAGAGATCACCGGAGTATAGCACAAGATCGCCTTTTCTCCGGAATCACTGGTTACCCAGACGCTCGCTAATGAGTACCGAGTCTTCCCAGTGAAGTAGAGCCGTCTTCATGGGGCCTCAACGATCCTGGTGGCGATGTCCAAAGCGTGATGGACCGGGTCAAATTGAGGAGCTTGCTGCAGTCGTTGTGTACTTGCTTTGTGCATCGGCACATCATAATTCGAAGTTGCTCGGCGTACTAGCCTTATAATGGACTCTCTTAGTATAAAGCGGAGCAGGACCGTTGCGGTCCTGTTCTGACTCCCCACCCAACCGCCCTAGCGTTAGGGGCAGAGCTACCCTTGTCCGAGGGGTGTCAGACGCCCCTTCGCCGGAAAATTACACTGTACAGATAGGTTTAAAAAAATTATATATATATATATATATAACATATACAATGAGTTGACAACCCTTGACACAAGACAAATCTCTAGCGTAATGGTTAAGGGGTGTCAAAAGATGTTGAAGGTTTCAAGTTCTATTCCCGATCGCAACATATCTTCTGTTTTACATCTTCTTCTTTTTTAATGTTTAAGCAACATCAAACGAAGTCGTTTTCTTATCTGTGAGTATTTTTTTTAAAATTAATTACTAAACTACATGACATGAGGGCAATTGGGAGTAAAGAAATCCCTAATTTCAAAACTCAAAAGGGAACATCTCTAATGGCTGACGGCTCATATTCTCAAATTGCTAGTGTTCATTCTTGTCGCCGACTCACCGAGACGCTCGTGTTGTTAGTCATCTTCGAAAATTGTTGGACGCTGGTCGATCTTCGCCACTGGTCATGGCAGCCACGGTAAGTTCCTTTACTCTATTTCTTTGTCCCTTTCTTTTTAGAAGTTAGGAAATGTCTTTCTATAAGACTATAACTTTCACTAGAATAATTTAATGGAGGACAAAAAGGATTAATTCCAGTGAAACAAAATATTACTTGTATTTCTTCTAACTGTGAATTGACAGTTGTTATAACTGTGAATTGTGATATTTTATAGAAAATATTACTTGTATTTCTTCTAATTAAATTTTGTTTTATAATTCAGAATAAAAAATCAATGAAGCAGTTTTTTTTGTAAAGTACCAAAATCAAGTTTGGCCGCTCATAATCAATCTAACTTGGAAGAAGATGCAGTACCAAAATCAAATTTGGTCACTAATAATCAATCTAACCTGGAAGAAGATGCCAACCAATCAGAAGTACCACTGCATTCTTCTCAAAGACAACAAATTAATCTTGAAATTTTAAACTTCGATCCGGCAGAAAGAACTCAAATCTTGGACTACCATCCAAACTTCCGAGATGTGATTAGAAGAGAATACATTCAGAGAAGTGCTTGTCAACCTCGAGAACATAACTTTCCTCAAACAAATTTTTATGAAGTAATGCATCGTTTTAATCCTGAATGGTTTGTTGATTATCATGGGTGGTTGGAGTATAGTATAAGTAACGATGCAGTATATTGTTTGAGTTGTTATTTGTTTAAAGACGATAACATTCATTAAGGTGGAGGTGATGTATTTTCGAGCATAGGGTTTAAGAGTTGGAACAAAAAGAAGAGCTTTGATAAGCATGTTGGTGGGCCAAGTAGCTTTCATAACCAAGCAAAAGGAAATGTGTAGATCTACTACGGCAACAACAGTCCATTATATATGCATTTGAGAAGCAATCTGATCAAGTTAAGCATGATTACTTGATTCGCTTAACTGCTTCGGTTAATGTCGTAAGACTTCTTTTGAAGCAAAAATTTGCATTTCGGGGTCATGATGAATCTAAAACATCATTTAACAGGGGTAATTTTCTTGAAATTCTCTCATGGTATGCAAAAGAATGTGATAAAATTCATGATTATGTATTGGAATATGCTCCTCAAAATGATCAGATGACTTCTCCAATGATTCAAAAAGACATTGTGACTGCATGTAAGATGGAAACAATTAAAGCTATCATTAAAGAATTAAATGGTTACTACTTTGCCTTATTAGTCGATGAATCTTTTGACGTGCCGCGAAAGGAGCAAATGGCTATTGTCTTACGATATGTTGATAGAATGGGATTTGTGGTGGAGCGACTTGTTGATATTGTTCATGTCAAAGATACGTGTGCTTTATCTATAAAGAAGGCAATTGTTGATTTACTTGCTAAACTTTCCTTAAGTCTATCATATGTTCATGGGCAATGTTACGATGGAGCAAGCAATATGCAAGGTGAGCTCAATGGCCTTAAAATGTTGATTAGGCAAGAAAGTAGATCGGCTCACTCTATTCATTGTTTTGCTCACCAACTTCAATTAACTCTTGTTGCGGTTTCAAAAAAATGTATTCAAGTAGGAGAACTTGTAGTTTTGGTCTCAAATATTTTGAATGTGTTGGGATCTTCTTTTAAGTGTATAGATGAATTTCGAGAATCTCAAAAGGAAAGAATTGAAGAGGCATTAGATATGGGTGAGCTTAAAACTGGTAGAGGATTGAATCAAGAACTTGGTCTTTCAAGAGCTTGTGATACTCGTTGGGGATCTCATTACAAATCTTTTAAAAATTTTATTCTTATGTTTGGCTCTATTCTTGATGTTCTTGAAGCACTTGTTGTTGATGCACGTTTGATGGATGACAAAGCCAAGGCAATGGGATATCTCAAAACTTGTCAAACATTTGAGGTTGCATTCATGTTGCATTTGATGATAGATGTTTTAGCAATCACAAATGAGCTAAATAAATGCTTACAAAAAAAGGAGCAAGATATCGCAAATGCCATGCTACTTGTAGAAGTAGCAAAGAGAAGGTTGCAAAGTTTAAGAGAAGATGATTGGGATTCACTTATTGAAAAAGTATCTACATTTAGTATCAAGTATGGCATTTTGATACCTAATTTTGATGAGCCATACGTTAACTCTTTAAGATCACGACGTAAATCTACCGATCATACTATTTTGCATCATTATCGTGTTAATGTGTTTTGTAAGATTATTGATTGGCAAATTCAAGAACTCAATGGTCGTTTTGACGAAGTGACTACTAATTTGCTTCATGGAGTTGCTTGTTTGAATCCAATTGACTCATTTTCTAGTTTTGACATCAAGAAGATCATGAAAATGTATCCTGATGACTTTGATGAAGTTAGTATGGGTGTTCTTGAGAATCAACTTGCGACATACATTATTGATGTCCGTGATATTGATGAAAGGTTCTCCAATTTGAATGGACTTGGTGATCTTTCAAGAAAATTGGTTCAGACAAAGAAGAATTTAAACTTCCCTCTTGTATTCTGCTTGGTGAAATTTGCTTTGCTTTTGCCAGTTGCCACTGCATCGGTTGAAAGAGCTTTTTCGGCAATGAAGTTTATCAAGAATGACATGCGAAATCGAATGAATGATGAACTTTTGAGTGGTTGTTTGGTGCCTTATGTAGAAAAAGATGTATTTAGTACTATATCTAATGATGATATTATAAAAACATTTCAAGAAATGAAACCTCGTCGAGTACCATTGTAATAATATAATATTGTTTTGCTTTAGGCTGTGGTAACTTTGGTTTTGCTTCTAAGGTAGAGTTACATGCTTTTCGTCACAGCTTTTGCTTGTAATAGTTTGTTGGGTGTGTATTATCTGATGTGCTGAATCTTCTTGATTTGTTCCCCTTTTCCCCTGTACTGCTTCTTATAGCTATATGTAGCTCAGATGAATAAAAAATGGTGTCTTCCTTTGAACCTACCCTTGTCTGCTTTCTCAAGCTCATTAGTATGTGTTTGTTCCCAATGTTTTGGGCAGTTCACAAATTGTCAGCTTGTTTGTTTAGTGTCTATCTAGCTTTCTGCTTGATTCACTATATGAGGAAAATTGTGGTCTGACAGGAAAAAAAGTTTGTTGTTGTTCTTGTTGTTTCACTAGTAGAATTATCTTCTTTAGATCTTGACACCCCTTTGTGTAAATCCTGGCTCCGCCACTGCCTAGCGTATGTTTCCGAATCAACTGCATCGTAAGTTGTTATAGCTCTTGCCAACTATCCTGAAAATTAAAAAGAAACTCTATCCTCAACCCTTCCAATCCTTGGTTCATGGTGGCAACTTCACTCCATGCATTCTTTGTTTGAGCCTCGCCTAGAGGGAGGCGCTAAGGGAAGGGCGTAGCGTTAAATCTGCCTTACGTAGCTCCTCCACTGACCATATCGGGAATGTTGAACAAGTCTCTCCATTTTTGTGATGTTTATTTTGAGTGTGTAAACAAGGATCTAGTGGAACTTAGTCTAGTGGACATTTGAGCCAGACTTGTATTTGTTCTTTAGTACGTGATAAAGAAAATGCTAAGCTAGTGAGTGGTGCATGCATCTTCTGGACTTAATCCTGTACTTTGAAGTTCCAAGAGTTGAGAAGAGTTGAAAGTTGATTCTTCTATAGAAGGACACGGTGGACAGAAACAACACTCCTACTTCCAAGTTGGACGTTTTCTAGCACAAATCTAATTGTAGAAGTTGGACATAATCCCATACCTAGAATTCCAACAACAACAACAACAACAACAACCCAGTAGAATCCCATTAATGGGGTCTGGGGAGGGTAGTATGTACGCAGACCTTACCCCTACCCCGAAGGAGTAGAGAGGCTGTTTCCGAAAGACCCTCGGCTTAAAAAAAAAATTATAATAATAATAATAAAAAAAAAAAAAAAAAAAAAAAAAAAAAAAAAAAAAAAAAAAAAAAAAAAAAAAAAAAAAAAAAAAAAAAAAAAAAAAAAAAAAAAAAAAAAAAAAAAAAAAATAGCAATACCATGGAATTCATAATAAAGATGCAAAGCAAAGGGAGAGGGTACATAATTCAAATAGCATGTAACAATTAATGCAGGAATTTAAAGATTAATATTTGACAAAGAATATAAGAGAAATAATTATTATAATAATTAATTCATGATTTAAAACAATTTATGATTTTTCAAGTAAGCAGGCAAACAATTAATTTGACGACGTATAGACACCCGTCACCTCACATATATGTCGTTCACATGCAATTCACGTAACAAATAATTTGAGGGTTCTATTCATTCAAGTCAAGGTTAACCACGACACTTACCTCGCTTTGCAAATTCCAATCAATTACTCAACCACAGCTTTTTCTTTTACATTTATCTCCAAAAGCTTCAAATCTATTCACAAACAATTCAATATACTCAATACGAATCATAGGAATTAATTCCATATGAATTTATTAATTTTCCGAATAAAATCCGAAATTTATTAAAATATTCGACAGTGGGACCCACATCTCAAATCTCAGAAAAACTTACAAAATCCGAACACCCATTCTGAGACGAGTCCAACCATATAAAAATTATCCAATTTCGATGTCAAAGGGACCTTCAAATCTTAAATTTTCGTTTTTAGAAGATTTTATAAAAATCTGATTTTTCTTCCATAAATTCATGGATTCATGATATAAATGAGCATGAAATCATGAAATATAATCAATATAAGATAAGAAAAACTTACCTTCAATGTTTTTTCGTGAAAATAGCCCAAAAATCGCTTACCCGAGCTCAAAAATGGAAAAGAGTTGAAAATGGGTCGAAACCCCATTTTCAGAACTTAAGTTTTATTTTTGGGATTTTTACTCATCGCGATCGCGGAAATTCGTTCACGATCACGTAGAACAACTTTTGCCCAGATTCATTTTACTCTTCGCGATCGCGGGAATGGCTTCGTGACCTATCTTCCGCGATCGCGTGCCTATCTTCGCGAGCGCGAAGGGTAAAACTCACTACTTACAATTCCCTCTTCGCGATCGGAGGAATGGCTTCGCGATCGCGAAGCACAATGCACCAGATGACAGCAGAAGCGTAAAAACCAGATTTTCTAAGTTTAAAATTATTCCGTAGCCTATCCGAAACTCACCCGAGCCCTCAGGGCTCCATACCAAACTTGCACACAAGTCCTAAAATATCATACGAACTTGCTCGCGCGATCAAATCGCCAAAATAACACCTAGAACTACGAATTAGACACCAAATCAAAGGAAATTTTCAAGAAAACTTTAAAACTTATATATTTACAACCGGACGTCCGAATCACGTCAAATCAACTCCGATTCTCACCAAATTCGGAAGACAAGTCATAAATATTATAGTGGACCTATACCGGGTTCCGAAACCAAAATACGGGCCCGAGGCCGATAAATCCAACATCAGTAATTTCTTAAAAATTATTAAGTTTTCAAGCTTTTAATTATTTATCAAAATTCCATATCTCAGGCTAGGGACCTCGGAATTCGATTTCGGGCATACATCCAAGTCCCAAATCACGATACGGACCTACCGGAATTGTCAAAATACTGATCCAGGTCCGTTTGCTCAAAATATTGACCAAAGTCAATTTAGTTGAGTTTTAAAGCTCTATTTCACATTTTAATCTATTTTTCACATAAAAACTTTTTGGAAAATTGTACGGACTGCGCACACAAGTCAAGGAATGATAAATGGTGCTTCTCGAGGTCTTAGAACACAGAATTACTTATTAAATTTAACGATGACATTTTGGGTCATCACAGTATGCTTCATGCTTATCTTTATTCTTTTTCTATTTTACTTCTGGGGGTTATGTGAAATTACTGACAAACGAAGAGTAAGAGAAATAAAGATATTTTTCTGCACTGCGCAGACGATGCTCATTAGAAGGAGCAAGTTGAAGTGGGATCACTAAATTGCAAGAAGAGATGGAAACAAAAATAATTTTCTCAGAATTTACCCACTTTCTTCAACAATAGCTAATGACTAATTGAGTGTTCACATACATTAAAATGTCGCCATTGATTATCTCAGGCAAGAAACGATTGTTTAGTTACTTTATAGTAATGAATTTTTAAATTCTTTTTTATGTTTGGATGTCCTCGAAGTAATTGAATAGAGTTTTGGTACTCTTCTGGATGGATAATTATATAATTGTACAGATTATTCAAAAATTAATAGAGTTTGTGCTTTGATTTGAATTTATTTTTGTGAGTGATATATGAAGGTGGAAATATACCATATGGAACTGGCATGTCTTTACATACAAAGGAGGTAGGCACGTTGAAGTACTCCTGACTCTTGAGCTGGGAAATATAAGAGCTATAGTGAAATCTTGAGAGAAGGGAAGTGGTAGGCTTCTCAACATGTTATTGCTTATCTATGAAACAAATTTCACTTTCATAAATATTTTTACTTTCACTTTCATAAATATTTTATGAAAAACAATCGTTTCTTGCCTGAAATATTTTTACTTTCACTTTCATAAATATTTTATGAAAGTCAAACACCATATTTATGAAAGTGAAATTTGTTTCTTATGAATTCCTTTTTCTTTTCAACATTTCATAAAGAAATCATATTATGAAAAATGATGTCCATCTAACGTCTAACCCTAATAAAAATATTTAAGTTTGTGATTAATATATATATATATATATATATATATATATATAATTTATGTTTTTATGTATGTACATTAAAATTTTATCTCTTTTATGTTGATTAAATTTATAAAAAGATTGTTTTTGAATTAAATATGTTTTTCGCGCGGTTAAACTTATACGTCTATGTCGCCTAACAAACGGCTAGGATATAGTACAAAGTTACTTAGTGAACTTCAATAATATTTGAAGTTATTCAATAATGGTTGAAGTAATTCAATCTGGCATCTTTCTGTGGAATATTATGATTTCTTCTTCACCAAGTTAACTATATAAAATTTTATTATTTTCATGAACCTGAATTTTGTTTCCTTTAATTTTATTTTATAACTCAAATATATTTTTAAATAATATTAATGTGGTTTTAAAAAAGAATATTATACTAATTAATATAGCACACATGTCCGAAACTAGTACTATAATAAGCTTACATTTATATAATGAAAGAAACTTGCAGTATTTCAATAACATCAGGAAATAGAAAACTAAAGGAAGCAGTACTCATCTATCAACCGGAAGTTTCAAAATTTCCACGGGTTACATACGAGCAGAACTAAAATAGTCTAAACATAAATCAGCCAATTTAGTTATCACGTCACCAAATACCCGAATTGAACAAAAAACTGAATGTACCTGAGGAAGAAAGCAATCTTGAAAAATAACTGCTTTTGGCGCCTTCATTTAGCTAAATCAAAGACAAGCAAATAAGTAATTGAGAAAAATGCAAAGATCATTAGGAAAAAGATATATAGAATTTAAATCAGTAGAAACCTGTTTATGTTGTGGAGGATAATTGGAAATATGTTGATTCCTCCATATCTGTATGTACAAGCAAGAAATAACCTCTGTGAGTTTGTGATCTTCCAAAAGAACCGCACTGAATATTTGTATAACATCTACAGTAGGAATATTTGCAGACAGAGGTGGACCCAGGATTTGAGCTCAGCGGGGCACCGCTATTGATATAAATATGTCAGTTAGAAACGACAAAATCTGACGTGCTAACTCCTTAAAACTTGATGACTTTAAGTCAGTGACCGAAAGTATTTTACAAAAATATTAAAAACTTAACCTAATAAGATCAAGATTAAAGTCTGTTAAGTAGTCCAAGCAGAGTTTCAGTCATTGTCGTTGAATTGACGAACGTCTGCTACTTTCCCAAAGTGATCCTTGTAGATAGAAGCTTTTTTGGAGTTTTTTTTATTACTGTTTTTGAGAAAAATTGAATTATTTATTTTTATATATGTCAAGAAAATGATAATGCTTATAAACTTCGTTAACATGATAAAGAAGATTATTGCCTCTTCTAATGGAATATCTTATTCCCTTTCAATTTCCTTTAATATTTTCTTATGTCTCTCTCTCTATTACATTTTCTATCTCTAGAAGGGTTTGAGATTATTTTGTGGATAAGTTGACTATTATGTACTAGTACTAAATAATTGTTCATGAACTTAGAAAAGATAAAGAAAACAAAATCAAGTTGAGCACAAAATATTATGGAAAACCAGCGGAGCGAGTACATCTTTTGTGTTTGAGGGGCACATCAAACATTATTTAAGGGGTCCTTGCCATATATACAAATATATATATATACATGATTTTTGCCGAGGTTAACGGGTTCCGATGACTCCTCTATTCCCCAAGTAGGTCCGCTTCTGTTTGTAGAAGAATCGGTTCGATACTGAGAGATTCGAACCGATCCGGCCGTTGTTTTTGGATGTTTGGGTCAAAGTTCAGGCCGATTTAATGAAAGCGTAATCATGAGTAATTTGTACGGTAGCGACATTCGGGTCTTGGACCCTTTTTCTTCAATACGCGTTACACCATGGGATTATTTGGTAGCCGGTTAGAGAGAAGTTATTCATGTATTAAAATTATGATAACTTTATACATTGTTTGTTTAGAAGAAGGAGAAAAAATAATCTACACATAGAAGCTAGCATAAGTTATACAATGTTTGGTTTTTTTTCCTCTTTTCCACGTAAAATATAGCATTGCTAATACAATATTTAGTTCATGTTTTTCTTTTCCGCATAACTAATACATGTAGAAGTTATGAGGGAATCTATGTATTATTTATGCAGGGTAGAAGGTGGAATAACTTATACATGTATTAGTAATACTTGTATTAAAACACAAAATGACAAGAATACCCTTTATTCAAACTTGTATTTTTTGTTTAAAAATATATATTTAAACTACACTAACAATTTTAATAAAATAAAGTAAGCTAATAATAAATAACACTCACATTATATTTATATTACTAATCCTTATATAACTACCACATAACTAATCCATGCATAACTAATCCCAACATAACTCAACCTTGCATAACTTATCCCTGCATAACTGATCTCTGCATGATTTATTCTTGCATAACTAATACATATATAACTAATACTTGCATAACTCTAACCGACACCTAAACGACCCCTATAGGCTCAAGATGCGGGACTTTTAGACTCATTTGAAAATTGGGCTTAAAGTCTTTCCCTTATTCATCATCTACTACAAGTCTACAACATTATGTATAAATGACACAAGTAGTCACTCTAAAGTGCTGCTATTTAGGAATTAGTCAAATATATTCTGAATTTCAGTTTTTTTGTTCAATTTTTTTGGAATACAAATATCTTGAAATTAAGATTTTTAGTTCAGATTTTCGGGATAAAAAAAGTCAAGTTAATCCTAAATTATTCGTTTAGATGAGAGATGCACTTGTTGCTTTTTATTCTACAAGCTTTTGGACACGCGCATCATATCAATTAGTATAAGATTTTAAAAATATTGCATAAATATTATTAAAGAATATATTTGAGTCATAAAATAAAAATTCAAGAGAAAATTATAAGCACTATTAATATGGATCCTATTTAGCTAAATATATTAAGGAAGATGGTAGGGATGAGTGATGGATCCCCAAATACCCACAGTTAATGATGAATCCACGTTGCAATTGCAACTTAGACTCCAACTGCTAGAGCATGTTATTCTTGAAATATAACCTTGTGTATAATGCTAGAATTTCTTCAGAATTTTAGAAATTCTTGTAATGATAAGAAAATGGAGATGATAAAACAAATGAATTTCAGTTTGTAACATAAACAAGTTGCAACAAAAAAGCAAAACAATTGCTGGTGCATTCTGAAAATTCACACACATTCAAAATCATGAATACGTGTGAAAAAGATCCTTTAAAACCTTACATAAGGAAATAGTAGAATAAGGCTTCAAAAATAAAATAGACCATGAGAACATTTCTAAATTGAAATGACAACAATTACAAAAAAAAGGAGAAAAACAACATTGAGCTGTTTGAATGCAAGTTGCCAAACTTAAGCTTGCAAGTTGTTAATCTGAAGGAAAGATAAAAAATAAAAAGTTTTATACCCTACAAATCTTCTATATTGGAGATGCCAATCCATTTACGATATTAGATAAAGGTAGATTGATCTTTAAATATATTTGAGGAGAACTCTATGGCCACTTATCGTCTCCGTGCACATCTCTCCAACCACGGACGGCAGAACTTTTCAAGTTACCAAGGCATTTATCTCTCAAGAAAATGTATTTATAGGCCAAGATTCACATCTAAAGTAATCTAAGAAACTAAACAGTCAAGCTTTAGGAAATGAGAAGTTAAATAATCAGTAACGTATATGCTTTACATACATCCCCATCAAAATAATACTAACTGAACAACTATTAATGCAATTAATTACTCTCTTCATTTTCTTCTCACGTAGTCACATTCAGATTACATAACTAAATTGTTAATTATATTTTGGTGCGTATATCTACAAATTAAGTGGTTTAAAGAATAAATAATGATAGCTAACGAGAAAGACATTAGGTGAAGGATAATCTGGTCAATTAACTTTTGAAGGATATTTTGGTAAAGTAACTTTACATAAAAGTTTTCACATTTATAACATTGTATGATTATTTTCCAACAGAGCATCATGTTACTTCATGTCTTAACTTTAGGTTTGATCTTTGTTTTGTAACAAATTTTATTGTTGTAGTTATAAAGAATTTTAAATTTGTAATATGACAAGACAACGGATTTGGTATTGCAATGATTACTGGCCTACTAGTTGTTTAGAAACTATCATTACATTTACGGCTTCTTTCTAAATACGAAGCGAAAAAATCGTTCTCTTCCGGCACGACCCAAAACTCCACTTGTTGTGAGCGCGTAACACACATTTGCTAGGCAAGCCGACAATCATATAATAGCTAAATATTTAAATAAAACACGGTGTAATAAACTCAAGAGAGGAAATAACATAAACATCTTATAAAAATAACTGAAACACTATTACAACCATCCCAAAAGTTAGTGTCAACGAGTACACGAGTACCACTAAATATCAACATAAACCAAAACTCTAATACAACTGTTTGTGTAGTAGAACAGTACTGAAGAAAGACAAAAAGGAAAGAGAGTCAAGGTCTGCAGACGTCATAGCAGCTACCTCGAAGTCTCCAGGCATGTACTAGAACAGATCTAGCAATAACCACGTCCAGATATACATGGATCTGTACACAAAGTTCAGAGTGTAATATGAGTACAACCGACCCATGTACTCAATAAGTAACATGACTAATCTTGGGTTGAAAGCAGTTACGAGCTCAGAAGGATACAGTCAGAACCAATATAATGACAACACGAGTATAATAATGATAATGACAGTAAATAACTCAAAGAAATTTCCATAATTAGCTAGTTCATGGTAAGAAATTTAGACATGCTTTCAACTTCACAATTGAAGATCAATACTCATAAGAACACGTCAAATATAACTAGAATGAGGAATGGTACATCTATATGCCTACATGTCAATATGCATGTCAAATGTAAGATTTCTCAGTGATATCCCCAAGTACTCACACTCTCAGAAATACTCAATTTGTCTGTCAAATGCCCACACAATACACACACAATCACTCATTACTGTACAAGTATCTGCATCAATATTAGGGGTGGGTGTTCGGGCAGTTCGGATTAGATGTGAGAAATTCATGTAACGACCCGGCCGGTCATTTTGAGTATTATAACCCCGTTTCCCCATTTACTGCTCAATTTATTCTTTACATTTATTGTGTGACTTGTCAGGGGTAATTGGTTCGGGTCCGGTGAGGTTTTTGAATGATTTGGAACACCTAGTTCCAAGGTTTCGAAATTTAGTTTAAAAGGTTAACCAGATGTTGATGTATATGTAGTGACCCGGAGAATTTTTGCTAAGGAAATTAAGGTTTTGTGGTGTCGAGATAGATCAATTAGTACAAAGGTTGTATGCGGCTCGAATATTTTGGGTTAAACAATGCATCGGGAAGTAAAAAAAATTGTTTGGCGGAAAAACACGTTTCTGCGGTCCATTATGCGACCGCATAATCACTCTGCGGGCCGCAGAAGTGAGGCAGAAGAGGGCCAGTTTTGATGAAATCTGCGGTCGACTATGCGACTGCATAACTGTTCTACGGTCACCATGCGACCGCAGAACAAGTATGCGGGCCGCATAGTGACCGCATACACAGACAGATGTTTGCCAGTATTGGACACCGATTATACGACCGATATGCCGTCCGCATATGCAACCGCAGAACCTGTTCCCGAGCTTCATTTTTCTGATTTTATAAATCCAACCCCATTCTTATAAAACACTATTGGGGATCATTTTGAAAGGTTTCATCTGATATTTTATAGAGAGGTGAGAGCATTTTAGAGAGATAAAGTGAAGACTTAGTCATTTATCCATCAATTCTTGTTCAAGGTTTGAAAATTTCACAAGGATCTTACTAGGGCTTCAAAGAGGTAAGAATTTCTTTCCTCAATTCTTCAATTTCGGGTTTGGAGTAAAAATGGGTAATTAATAGTATGATTCTTGGGTGTAAGGGTATTATGTATACATACCAATAAAGTTGTGGAAAGATTGTTAAGTTCAAATGGGTAAGGATTAGGTTGAAAATGGTAGAAATATTCATAGACTTTAATTAAAGATTTGAGGGTCGAGTTGGTGTCGGATTTTGGTGAAATATGTATGGTTGGACTCGTGGTTGGATGGGCGTTCATATTCTATAACTTTTGTCGGGTTCCGATACGTGGGCCCAACAGGCGATTTTTGAGTTAATTTTGGATTTTATTGGAAATTAGTATTTTCTTATGAAATTAATTACAATAATTTGTATTGACTGAATCGAATTAATTGTGGCTAGATACGAGGCTTTTAGAGACCAATTCTCGTGGCAAGGGCATAGCGGAATAAAGAATTACACGGGTTGAGGTAAGTAACAGTTTTAAATCTGGTCCTGAGGATATAAAACCCCAGATGTTTTGTATCATGTGATTACTTTGGAGGTAACACACATGCTAGGTGACGGCCGTGTGGGCGTGCACCGGGGGGATCGTGACTTGGTCCGTCCCGTGAGACTGTAAAGTTGAATAACTTGTTGTTAGCTATATTCTCTTTATATGTTGTGGAAATTTGGCTATAAGGCATGTTAGAAATCATGTTTAGGCTATATGTTGGTACTGCTTGGACCCACAAAGGTCGTGTACATGTTGAATTATCTGCTAAATTATTGTTTGATACCCAGTCACAGTACACTTGTTTATTTTATCTCAATCTCTATTGTTCATTATTGATGCATCATATCATTGTTGTTTGGGCTAATTTCATGATTATTGAGAGCCTGAGAGACTGGAGAGATTTATGACTGAGTGAGGCCGAGTGCCTGATTGTGAGATATTGATACTATAGCACGTGAGTTGGCCGTGCGGATCCAGATATTGATACTATAGCACGTGAGTTGTCCGTGCAGCACGTGAGTTGACCGTGCGGATCCAGATATTGATACTATGGCACGTGAATTGTCCGTGCAACATGTGAGTTGGTCGTGCAAATTATAGCGCTTGAGTTGTAGGAGCCCCTCCGAAGTCTGTACACCCCCAGTGAGCGCGGGTACCCATTGAGAGTGAGTGATGAGGGCTGGGAGCCCAGTGAGTGATGAGGGCTGGGAGCCCAGTGAGTGGTGAGGGCTGGGAGCCCAATGAGTGATTGTTGTCCTGAGAGGTTGTAGTTGATTTCTATTTGTTGTTGCACTTAGTTTTTATGTGTCATTGTTGTGAAATATCTGAAAGATTTTTATATACGGATTACATGAATAGGAACTGTATAAAAATTGACTTGACATTAAACTGCCAGATTTGATAGCAGGTCTATTCTTTGCTGGAATTATTGAAAATGAACCATAACTGTGTAGCTCGTTACTATCTCCAGTTCCTAATTTATTATTATTACTTGCTAAGCTGGTTGTACTCATACTACACCCTGCACTTTGTGTACTGATCTAGGTATTTTCGGGCATAGTGGGTGTTGATTCTGTCACTCAGCTGATTTTCCGGAGGTTCTGAGGTAGCTGTCGTGTTTCGCAGACCTTGCCTCTCCTTCCCTATCTCCTTATTTACTGTATTTGGTCTCAGACTATTACGGACCGTATTTTTCAGACTTGTATTCATAATTAGATGCTCATGTACTCAGTGACACCAGGTTTTGGGAGTGTTTGTATCAGAAATTGTGAGGCCTTTTATTAGACTCAAATTATTATGTTTTTCAAACTTAAAGGAAATTGGGGGTTATTGATGTTATCGGCTTTCCTAGTTTCGAGATAGGCGTCATCACGATAGGTCAGATTTTGGGCCGTGACAATTCAATTTAGATTTTTAGTTTTCGGATTAAAGAAATGACAATCCAAATCCAATCCAAATAAGTTCGGACTGGATCAAATTAATCGGTTTGGATATTATGGATTTTAGGTTTCGAGCATATAAGCTGAGATGTATCTACTTTTTATAAAATAATTATCCAAATGAAATACTCATGTTAAATTGCCTGAAAAGTTCCTCATTCTTGCCGCAATTATCCAAATAAAGTATTCAAGTAATAAAATTATTATATAAAAATACAACAGAGACATTAATACGGCCGATAAGAAGTAAAAATAATAAAATTATGTCCAAATAGAAAGTATTTTGATAATAACTTAGTAATTAATAATGAATATATGAGATAATATCTAATGGGCTAAGGTATTGAACTTATTACGATTGGCATATGGATAATTGACTAAATATAAAGTATAAAAATTTTAAATTTTCGGATATCCAAAAATCCGAAGTACCAAATCAAATATCAAATCCGAAATCCAAAAAATTTAAAAATTAAATCCCAAATCCAATCTGTAATCCGAAAATCCAAACCAAAAATTCAAAAATCTCGAATTTCAGTTTGGATTTCGTATTTGCCCAAACTATGCCCACCCCTAATCAATACCCCTCACCAAAGTACATGTATATATCGTCGTGCATGCGCTCACTGCTGGTATATTAGAATCCG
>AWOL01S0078510.1:0-29581 GCA_000715115.1 Nicotiana otophora | reverse complement strand
GGGACGGGTCCTGCCTACGCTCTAATATAAAGCATATAAGGCCTGCTGCGGAGTGCAACTCGATCCACATAATAATAATAATAATAGTAAAGCCAATATGGACTGCTACGGCATGCAGCCCGATCCATAATATCACTCACAACACGGCTCTCAGGCCCACCTCAGTCATTAATCTCTCAAGTCTCAAAGGCTCACAAATCTTGTACCACTTAGCCCAAACAATGATAACATGTGATGTAACAATGAATGATAAATAGAGGCTGAGATATGGTATGCAAATGATGAACCATGGCTAAGTATATATTTGCAATTAAAGCAGATAACTCAAAATAACAGAAATAATCTCATTAGGTCTCAACTAAATAGGCACATAGCCTAAACATGATTTCTAGTATGAATCACAACTCATTTACTCTAACAAGTAGGGATTTCACAGATAAAACAAGATTTGATAGCAACTCAGTATAAAAATTTCAACTCGGATCATGGTTACCACGTTGCACGCCCATATGTCCGTCACCTAGGATATGCGTCACTCCAATATAACACACAAATAACACGTTTTCCAGGGATAAATACCCTTAATTCCTAGTTTAGAAGTGTTACCTACCTTAAACGCGCAACTAACTACTCCAACAAGCCCTTGCCTCTCGAATAGACTTTTGAACAACTCGAATCTAGCCACAAACAACTTAATATACTCAATATAAGCTATAGGAATCAATGCCATACGATAAAGCTAAGATCTTTAACCAAAATCAAAAACTCAACCCAAAAGGTCAACCATGGGTCCGCACCTCGGAACCCGATAAAATTCACAAATTTCTGAGTATCCATTCAATAATGAGTCCAACCCAACCAAAATCATCCAATTCCAATCACAAATCGACCCTCAAATCCCCAAATCTCATTCTCCAATACATAGTCCAAAAGTTTTCCAAATTTCAGCTCAAACACACATAATCTAGGTGTAAGATTAATGGGTTAAATAATATTTATCAATAAAAGTGATGAATCTTCACTTACCTCTTAAATTGAAGCCAAACACCTCTAAGAAATCGCCCGTAGCCGAGTTCCACAAGTCCAAAATGAGAGAAAAACTTGAAACCATTCGTTTATAAGACACTGCCAGGTATTTCGCATATGCGATCCAAATCTTTGCTTCTGCGGAACCGCTTCTACAGTCAAATGTCCGCATCTACGAAAATCACTTAGACACCCGACCAAACGCACCTGCGGCTCGAGATGCACACCTGCGAAATCGCTTCTGCGGTCTTGCCTTCGCTCCTACGTGTCCGCACCTGCGGAGAAATTTCGCTTCTGCCACTCTATCCCATCCTCCCTGAATCCGCTTCTGCGGCCAACTCCCTCGCACATGTGGGCTCGCACATGCGGAAAGTGCCTCGCATATGCGGCCTCTACCAAGCCCAGCCAATCTCCGCACCTGCGACAAGCCTGTCACTTTTGCGACTTTGCACCTGCAGTCAAGACCTCGTATGTGTGATCACACTAGAAGCCTTAGGCTTCAGCAATTCCCTCAGTCTAAATAAAATTGCGGTTTCAATCCCAATCATACCCGAGGTCCACGGGACCCGATCCAAATATACCAACACATCCCATAAATGATAGAAACTTAGTCGAAACCTCAAATCATATCAAACAACATCAAAATCGTGAATCGCACTCCAATTCAAGCCTAATGAAACTAATAAATATCCAACTTCTAAAACCAATGCAAATTATATCAAACCAACTCCGATTGACCTCCAATTTTGCACATAAGTCATAAATGACACAACAGACCTATTTTTATTCCCAGAACTAAAATCTGAACCTGATATCAACAAAGTCAACTCTCGGTCAATCCTCTCAACCTTCCAAACCTTCAACTAACTTTCACTAATTCAAGCCAAAAGGACCTACAGACCTCCAAATTAATATCCAGACATGCGCATAAGTCCAAAATCGCCACACAAAGCTATTGGAACCATCAAAATTGCATTTCGGAGTCTTCTATACACTAGTTAGACTCCAACCAACATTAATTACTTAAGCCTCCAACCTTCAGACTAAGTGTCACAATTCACTCAAAATCATCCCGGAACCAAAAGAACCACCCCGGCAAGTCACATAATCACAAATGAACATAGAAGAAGCGATAAATGGGGGAACGAGGCTACAGTACTCAAAACTACCGGTCATGTCGTTACCTTCTCCCCCTTTTAAACAGACGTTCATCCTTGAACGAATCTAGAATCATACATGGAGTCTCAAATAGGTGTGGATATCTACTCCACATCTCCCGCTCGGTCTCCTAAGTGGCCTCCTCGACGGGCTAGCCTCTCCACTGAACTTTTAGTGAAACTATATTGTTTGACCTCAACTTTTGAACTTGCCGATCCAAAATGGCCACCGGCTTCACATCATATGTTAGATTCCCATTTAACTGAGCCGTGCTGAAATCCAAAATATGAGACAGATCACCATAATACTTCTGGACCATAGAAACATGCAACACTGGGTAAACACCTGATAGATTAGGTGGCAATGCAAGTTTGTAGGCTACTTCTCAATTCCTCTCAAGCACCCTAAAAAGGCTAATATACCGAGCGCTTAAGTTTCCCTTCTTCCTGAACCTCATCACATCCTTCATGGACGAAACTCTGAGCAATACCTTCTCTCTCACCATATATGCAATGTCAACGAACCTTCCGATCAACGTAAATCTTCTATCTAAAGTGTGCTGTATGAACCCGATCCCGAATCAACTTGACTTTTTGAATGGCATCCCGAACTAGATCGGTTCCCAACAACCTAGCCTCCCCTAGCTCAAACCAACCAACTAGAGATCGACATCGTGTCACATATAAGGCCTCATAAAGAGCCACCCGAATACTTGATTGGTAGCTGTTGTTGTAGGCAAACTCTTCAAGCGGTATAAATCGATCCCAAGAATCCCCGAAATCCATAACACAGGCGCGTAGCATATCCTCCAAGATCTGAATGGTGCGCTCAGACTGTCCTTCCATCTGGCGGTGAAATGTTGTACTCAACTCAACCCGTGTGCCCAACCCTCACTGCACTGCTCTCCAAAACTACGATGTGAACTACTTGACTCGATCAGAAATAATAGACACCGACACACCATGAAGACGATCAATCTCACAGATATAGATTTGAGGTGGCCGCTCTGAAGAATAGGTAGTTACAACCGGAATGAAATGTGCGGACTTAGTCAACCTGTCCAAAATCACCTAAACTGCATCAAATTTCTTTAAAGTATGTGGAAGCCCAACAACAAACTCCATGGTAACACGCTCCCATTTCCACTCAGGAATCTCAAGTCTCTGAAGCAAACCGCCCTCTGCTGCTCGTACTTCACCTGCTGACAGTTCAAACACCGAGCCACATACTCCGCTATATCTTTCTTCATTCTTCTTCACCAATTGTGTTGCCTCAAGTCCTAATACATCTTGGCGGAACCCGGATGAATAAAATACTGCGAACTGTGGGCCTCCTCAAGAATCAACTCAGGAAACCCATCCACATTTCACACAAATCTGACCCTGCATTCACAACACCCCATCATCTCCAATAGAAACGTCCTTGGCGTTGTCGTGCTGCACGGTGTCTGATAACAACACGATAAGTGTCCAAGAATTACTAAACAAATTAAGAAACGTGCGGAAACTAAAAAAAAATAAAGAAACACAAAAGATGAAAAATTAAAGATAGATTGAATTCAAGAAGGAGTTTCTTGAATTCAAGAACTTTATTCTTGAAGTTGAATCCAAACAACAACAATTAGCTAACAAAGAACTAATCGCCTTTGGTAGAGAATTAAAAACAAGAGATAGATTGTGAAACTCGACCCTTTAGAATAATAAGAATAATAATAAGCCTAAACTTATCACCTTTATTGAATACCTAGAAGTGATCTAAGATTTCTAAAGAGTTTAATCTTACCACCTTAAGTTGAGTCTTGAAGGTTGAAGAATAAATCCAAGAGTAGCCACACACAAGAGTGCAAGAAAAATCTCATAATTTTTATTGATAATAATCTATAATCTAAATCTAAAAACAAAGAAGACACCCCTTATATAGGTAGGAGGGGGTCATGAAATTAAGTCTTAAAAAATAAGAAAATAAAGTCCTAATCTACTTTAGACAATAAGTCCAACTACCCTAGGAAAAGGAAAATACTAGGAAGCAAAAACCAAGTCATTCTTGGAAAGTAATTCCAACAATCTTAGGAAAAGGAAAACATAACCTTAACTAACTAGGAAAGCAATAGATATAGTCCCAAAATATATAGAAATAAGTCCCAAACCAATCTTGGATAGAATCTTGAAAATCTTGAAGGAAATTTACAAGTAACTTGGCACCAACTTGCACTCAACATCTAGCACGCCTAATTATCCTTCTTAGACATCAATTAAGTCCTTTTTCTATTATAAAAATGTGGATTTATGTAGAACTTCATGAGCTGTAAGTTCGGACATATTTTAGGTGCCAAATTGGTCCAAAAATGGACTGACTAGCACCTTCTTTAAAGGATATCTTTTGGGATCCAATCCTCCTCTTCTTGGACATAAATTTGGGCCATAAAATAATTGTAATACCTAGCCAATTTTTATCCTCTATCCTTGAGCTCTTTATCTCAATTAACAACTTCTTTATCTGCACTTGAAGTCTAATGACCTCATTTTGCAACTCTTTAGCTTGACATCTTGTTAAAGGCCCTCTTTGAGATTCCAAATTTCATCCTTGTCCTTGGCTAGATTTAAGATTCCTAATATGCCATCATTCTCCTCTTCTTGAAGAAAATTCGTCCTCGAATTTCGACCTTGCAAGAAAAAGAAAACAGGCACTAGTAAATGACATCCACTAATCTGAAAAAATAGTAGGAATAAAACAAGATAGTGACCATGTGTCCACTTAACCCAATTAAGCCTAATAGGTATAAATACTCCTTTATAAAGTATATGAACATCATCATCCCAATAAAATTTATGCCTACTTAGATTTGTCCAATAAAACCCTCTCTTAGATGCACTATATAATGAAATTTTCAATGCGATCTTGCAAATAAGGTAGTCCAAACATATGCATGCCAAAGAAATTACAACATATTGTTCATGCATCCATTTAACACAAGTATCTGTGCCACATGTATCAAATAAGATACTTTTATGATATAGCCAAGTATCAATTATAAATCTCATGGATTCTTCTACATGTAAGTTATTCAAAGAAGTACATAAATTCTCAGAAAGGTTAGAAGAACCCATAAATTTCACAATAAAAATTTCAATACATTCAAGCTCATGATTATAGCATTCCCCAATAATATTCGCAGCGTCAATGGATTCTACATAATTACTCAAATTGTCAAAGAAAGAGTCATAGATAGGTTTATGAAAGAGTATATGATCACTATCGTCATAATAATCATGCATATCCTCTTACTAGTAGCAATCACTTTTATAGGCTCACAATTAACATGACTAGAGGAATAACTTCCCATCAAATAATAAAACTCACATTCTAGCAATTTATCACATGAAAACTCATTAGACACTTGAATAAAAGAAGAAAGAATATTTAACTTATTAGCAAGCCTCTTCTCATAAATTTCATGCCTCTTTCCACCCAGTTGGAATGCATAATCATTAATGTCATACCCATTTTCAAAAGAAAGCAAATTACACTTGTACTTGAACTTAGATATTACAGTTAATGACTTGATATGTATCAAAATATCATCATCCACAAAAATAATAAAGTCATCAGCATAGGAAATAAGAGTATAGTTCATTACCTCCAAAACTATCTTAGGTGTCCTAGAAAGGCCAAGAATGTGAATAAACCAATTATACATGCCATACTTGGACTTATTTACTAATGGAACAACATCACCTTTTATTCTGTTATGGAATGGTTCTAACATAGCAATACCTTTAGAGAACGCCATATTATAAACCTGTAAATAAGGATCAAAAGAGTCAAAAGGTTCAACAACAAATAATTTAACCAAGCTTTTATCTTTCATTATCCAACAAGAATTAATTTTGCCAAATTCATGTTGGAATCCAATTGGATCCTTTGCCACCATCTCTTGTGTCTTACCTCCCTTTTCAAAAGGTTTTTCAACACCTGGCTGCACAAAATCACAAGAACTAAAACAAGAATAATTTAGTGGGTTAGAAAGTAAAGAAATATTTTTCTTGCATACACTCTCTTTGGCTTTTATCACAAGACTAACTTTCTCCTCACCCTTATTTTCTTCTCTCTCACCAAAGTTTTCTTCTTTTTCTTAACTCAAACCCTTTTGTTTCTCTACCTCACAACTTTTTTCTATCTCATGGCCTTCTCTCTTTTCTTTCCTCTCAAGCTTACTCTTTCCCCCCCTTGATATCCCACTCTCTTCACTCAACATAACCTCTCATTTTTTCTCTCTTGGGATGTCAACACTCTCTCACTTACTCCTCTCATTCTTTTCTCTCTCATATTTTTTCATATTCTCTTTAACAGTCTTTTCATCTTCATAAATTTGTGAAGGGGTCAAAGGTACAAGAATAGGTTTCTTCCCGTTAACCTCAAAAGAGTATCTATTTTTGTTCATGTTATATGAAGCTTTTCTATAGGCATACCATGGCTTTCCCAATAAGATATGATAATTATTCATGGGAATCACATCACACCAGATCAATCTTCATACCTTCCAATAGAGAATATTAATAACACTCTTTTATCTACATTTACTCCTCTCAACATGTAGGGTTCAATATTCTCAACACAAGGCAAGTTTAAGTTTTCAACCATATAAGTGCTAATTGAGTTATAGCCAAACTCTTTGTCAATTCTAAGGGCACAAATTGCAGACATCACTTTAGCTCTTGTTTGAAAAATAATTTTACCATTGTCTTCCTTCCATTCGGTATACTATAAGTTTGACTTTTTAAGTTGTTGAGTCATAGCTCGCCTCCGTTCACTATAAATACCTGTTTGAAACATCTTGAACAAAGATTAGAAGAATTATGTATCTCTCAAATATGGCTCTTTCCTCTAATGTTCTTACCTCTTTTGCCTTTTTCCACTCAAAGCAACTCTTGATCGTTAGTCTTTAGATTTATTAATAAACCTTACTAGTCACAACCCTTAGTGATAGGAATATGTAGTTAGCAAAAGAAAAGAAAAGTGAAGGACCAAACATAGGAAGAATAGGAATTGGTTAGTAGAAAACAAAAAGAAAGAATTTAGGAAACCCAAAACCCATAAGAATAAGGAAAGAAGTTACCTTAATCCTCAAGAACTAGGATCCCCTCTTCTTGTTTCCTTTCTTGATTTGGAAACCAAATAACACTTGAATTCTAAAAATAATAATGAGCCATAATGCTTTTCTTTGGGCTGATTTTTTGTTTTTCTTTTATTTTGTTTTTCTCAAGAACCTCCCAAGATTATCAAGATTGAAATCTTGATTAGCCTATGCTCTGATACCACTTGATAACAACACGATGAGGGTCCAAGAATTACTAAAGAAAATCAAGAAACGTGCGGAAGCTAAAAGAAAATAAAGAAACATAAAAGACGGAAAATTAAAGATAGATTGAATTCAAGAAAGAGTTTCTTGAATTCAAGAAGTGTATTATTGAAGTTGAATCCTAACAACAAAAATTAGCTAACAAAGAACAAATTGCCTTTGGCCAAGAATTAAAAACAAGAGATAGATTGTGAAACCCGACCCTTTAGAATAACAAGAACAATAATAAGCCTAAACTTATCACCTTTCTTAAATACCTAGAAGTGATCTAAGATTTCTAAAGAGTTTAATCTTACCACCTTAAGTTGAGTCTTGAAGGTTGAAGAATAAATCCAAGAGTAGCCACATACAATAGTGCAAGAAAAATCTCATAATTTTTATTGATAATAGTCTATAATCTAAATCTAAAAACAAAGAAGACACCCCTTATATAGGTAGGAGGGGTCACAAAATTAAGTCTAAAAAAAAGGAAATAAAGTCCTAAACTACTTTGGACAACAAGTCCAACTACCTTATGAAAAGGAAAATACTAGGAAGCAAAATCCAAGCCATTCTTGGAAAGTAATTCCAACAATCTTAGAAAAAGGAAAACATAACCTTAACTAAATAGGAAGTCAATAAATATTGTCCTAAAATATATGAAAATAAGTCCCAAACCAATCTTGGATAGAATCTTGGAAATCTTGAAGGAAATTTGCAAGTAACTTGGCATCAACTTGCATTCAACATCTAGCACGCCTATTTACCCTTCTTGGACATCAAGTAAGTCCTTTTTATGTTATAAAAATATGGATTTATGTAGGATTTCATGGGCTGCAAGTTCGAACAAATTTAGGTGCCAAATTGGTCAAAACGTGGACTGACTAGGACCTTCTTCAAAGGATATCTTTTGAGATACAATCCTCCTCTTCTTGGACATAAATTTGGGCCATAAAACAATTGCAATACCTAGAAAATTCATATCCTTTATCATTCAGCTCTTCATCCCAATTAATAACTTCTTTTTTTGCACTTGAAGTCTAATGACCTGGTTTTGCAACTCATTAGCTTGACATCTTGTTAAAGGCCCTCTTTGAGATTCCAAAGCTTCATCCTTGCCCTTGAATAGATTTGAGATTCCTAAGATGCTATTAGTGTCCTTGAGGACAAGCAATGTGTGTCACGACCAATCATCTACCTAGTCGTGATGACACCTAACCCAACCCGCCAGGTAAGTCAATAGCAACTATCCAACTTAATAAAATTTATTAAGAAAGAAAATGTAAATACAACTGCTTTTATACAAGAATTTTCGAAGGACTGGTAGTACAAATCATGAGCTTCTAAGATTTAAAATTTTCTAAGCTGTATGAAATAAAGTACATCATCTATTGGAAATATACACGAACAAATTAAAATTCTAAAGCTACCAAGATCAAGAGGAAGCTACGGCTGGAACGCAGGTACATCTTCAAATCCAGCTCCCACCGTGCACAACAACATCAGCATCCAACATTTGCACGCAAGGTGCGAAAGTGTAGTATGAGTACAACCGACCCCATGTACTCAATAAGTAACAAATCTAACCTTAGGTTGAATGTAGTAAAGAGCTGGGACAAGAGTCGGGGTCCAACTCCAATAACCAGCAACAATTCGTAATAATATGATAAAGATGGTACCAGAAATAATTCAGCTGGTTCACAGTTACGGAAAATAAGTATGCTATTCAAGTATAACAATAGATCCCCGTTCTTTCACCGAAAACCTCAAAAATATATGAATAAGTTTGAAAACTGTGATTTTTCCCAAAAACCTTTCGACACTAAACAAGATGTTTCATTTTTCAGATAGCATGAGGAAAATACATCTATATGCCTACGTGTCAATATACAGGTGAAATCATGAATGTCACCAAAACTGGGAAGCATGAGGAGATGCATCTCTATGTCTGTATCTCAAGTACGCATGTCAAATGCAATGCATCTCAATGATGAACTCATGTACTCACACTATCTCAGAGTACTCAATATCACTGCCTCATATTCTCACTCATCATACTCAATACTCAGCACACTCAGTCACTTAGTACTGTGCAGGACAGATCCAGCCCAAACATAATAACTACTAGCAACTGCGCTCACTAGGGGTGTGCAAACTCCAGGGGGAGGGGGGGGGGTCCTTCAGCCCCAACGTTATAATCCGCATAGAGAATTCACGTGCTGCACGGACAACTCACGTGCTATAGTATCAATATCTGGATCCGCACTGACAACTCACGTGCTATAGTATCAATATCTGGATCTGAACGGACAACTCATATGCTGCACGGACAACTCACGTGCTATAGTATCAATATCTAGATCTGTACGGACAACTCACGTGCTGCACGAACAACTCACGTGCCATAATATTAATAACCTCACAATCAGGCATTCGACCTCACTCAGTCATCAATCTCTCCAGTCTCTCGGGCTCACAATGTCATAAAACTAGCCCAAAATGATGATATGATGTATCAATAAATAATAATACAGACTAAGATATGATATGCAATAAATGTATATGACTAAGTACGACATTACAATTTAAATGTATAATTCGACAGCAGAAATGACCTCAGTGGGTCCCAATAATACCAGCATTTGCCTAAGCATAATTTCTAACATGAGTCACAACTCAGTTTCTCTAACATATGAAAAATGCATGGAAAAATACAAGTTAATTGCCTACATAGCTCTACGGAAGAGACTGAGTCTCAATTTCTACGGTGCACACCCACATGCCTGTCACCTAGAATGTACGTTACCTCCAAACAAATGACTTAACATGTATAATCGATATTCATACCCTCAACTCCAAGTTTAGAAGTGTTACTTACCTCGAACAAGCCAAATCCAATACCAAGCAAGCCAAACGACCCTTCCAAAATGCCATCCCGCGTGTACCGACCTCCGAACGGCTCGAAACTAGCCAAAGCAACTCAAATACATCAAAATGCCAAAGGAAACAACCCGATCAATAAAGGTTGAATCTTTAATCAAAAGTCCAAAATGAGCCAAAAACTCAAACCCAGGCCTGCATCTCGGATCCCAATGAAACTCACAAAATTTGACAACCCATTCAATTACGAGTCCAACCATACTAGTTTCACTCAAATCCGACTCTGAATTGATATTTTAATCTCAAATATTCGTTTTATGAAACTATAGACAATTCATCCGATTTCTCTTTAAACATAATAATCCAATGCCAAAAACGAAGATTAATTCATGAAATATAATCACAAGTTAGTCAAGAATACTTATCCCAAGTCGTGTGGAAAAGTCCCTCACCAAAATCTCCCAATGCGAGCTCCGAAATCCGAAAATGAGAAAAATCCTCAAAACCCATGATTTTATCTTCTGTCCAGGCCTCTTCGCATTTGCGTAAAGACTTCTGCTCTTGCGGCCTCGCATTTTCGAGACAATTCCCGCATCTACGAATCCACACTCAACATCCAGCCCTCGCACCTGCGGAACTTCTTCCGCTTCTGTGCAATCGCAAGTGCGAGCCAAGGGTCTACATCTGCACTTTTTCCGCTTCATCGCAGGTGCGCACAAATTACCCGTTTCTGCGGCCTCATACTGGGATACCAATTCCTCTTCTGCGCCTTCAGCTTCGCACATGTGGCCATCGCACTTGCACCCAGTGGTACGCAGGTGCGACCACACCAGAATAGACCTATCCAACCTTAGCATAATAATCCAAAACGATCCGAACCTTGTCTGAAACTCACCCGAGCCACTCGCGATTCCGTACAAATATACAAAATATCCTATAACATAACACGGACCTACTCGAGGCCTCAAATCACGCATAACAACATCGAAACGATGAATCGCACGTCAAATCAAACTTAAATGAACTTTGAACTTTCAACTTCCGAAATTTGCGCTGGAACATATCAAGTCAACTTGGAATGACCTCAAATTTTGTACACAAGTTTCAAATGACATAACAAAGCTATTTCAACTCCCGAAACCAAAATCCAAACCCGATATCACTAAAGTCAACTTTCGATCAAACTTGTGAACATTCCAAAACTCCAAATTGCTAACTTTCGTCAATTAATGCTAGAACCTTCAAGAAACATCCAAATGCAAATCTGAGCATACGCCCAAGTCCAAAATCACCATCCGGACCTAATGGAACCATCGAAACTCCGATCCGTAGTAAAATACAAAAAATTCAAACTTGGTCAACTCTTCCAACTTAAAGCTTCAATCATGAAGTTCATTCTTCCAAATTGATTCCGAATAACCTGAAAACCAAAACCGACATTTTACATAAGTCATAATACATCATACGGAGCTACCCATGCCCTCAAAGTACCGAGTGAAGGGCAAATGCTCGAAACGACCAGTCGGGTCGTTACAATAAGGGTCGTCATATTGACGCGCTCACACTAAGAAGACCGAGAAACCACGCAAGCAAGGACCCGGCTAGGCTCTGAAACATCTAACCTCACGAACTGATTGGCCAAAGCCTAAAAATCTGATGCTAGCGGTCTCTCACCAACTGGAATATATGCAAGGCTACCCATACTCACGGCCTTCCTGCTCAAGGCATCAGCCACCATATTAGCCTTCCCGGGATAATACAAATGGTGATATCATCATCTTTTAATAGCTCCAACCACCTCTGCTGCCTCAAGTTTAGATCCTTTTGCTTAAACAAGTGTTGTAGACTCCGATGATCCGTGAATACCTTGCAAGATATGCCGTAGAGATAGTGCCTCCAAATATTCAATGCGTGAACAATAGCTGCCAACTCAAGATCATGAACATCATAGTTCTCATGGGGCTCCAATTGGCATGAAGCATAAGCAATCACCCTACACTCCTGCATCAATACACACCCAATATCAATCCGCGAAGCATCACAATAAACAGTTTATGAACCCGATGCTGATAGCAAAACTAGAACTGGAGTTGTGGTCAAGGCAGTCTTGAGCTTTTAAAATTTCTCCTCACACTCATCAGACTACCTGAATGGGGCACCATTCTAGGCCAGTCTAGTCAAAAGTGCAGCAATGGATGATAAACCCTCCACAAAACGATGATAATATCCGGCCAAACCAAGAAAAATCCGGATCTCAGTAGCTGAAGAAGGTCTAGGCCAACTCTGAACTACTTCAATCTTTTTTGGATACAACTTGATCCCCTCACTGAACACCATGTGCCCTAAGAACGCCACAAAATCAAGCCAAAACTCACACTTTGAGAATTTAGCATATAGCTTCTTCTCCCTCAACATCTGGAGTACAATCCTCAGATGATGCTTATGATCCTCCTGAATGCATGAATACAGCAAGATGTCATCAATGAACATGATGAGAAATGAATCAAGATATGGCTGGAATACACTATTCATCAAATGCATAAATGTTGTTGGGGCATTGGTCAGCCCAAAAGACATCACTAGAAACTCGTATTGACCATATCAGGTCCTGAATGTCGTCTTCAGAATATCAGAATCCCGAATTTTCAAATAGTGATACCCATACATCAAATTAATCTTAGAGAACATTCTGGCATAATGCGTAGTAGTGGGTATTTGTTCTTCATCGTAACTTTATTCAACTGCCTGTAATCAATGCACATTCGCATAGTATAATCCTTCTTCTTCACAAATAGAACCGGTGCATCCCAAGGTAACATACTAGGCCTAATGAATCCCTTATCAAGAAGCTCCTGAAACTGTTCTTTCAATTACTCAACTCTGCAAGTGCCATACAAAATAGAGGAATAGAGATGGTTTGAATGCCCAGTACCAAGTCAATACCAAAATCAATGTCCCTATCGGGTGGCATGCCCAGCAGATCTGCAAGAAACACATTTGGAAAGTCTCTCACTACCGGAACAGACTCAATGGTAGGAGTATCAGCACTAATATCGATCCTTCACAAAGGCCAAATATGCCAAACATCCCTTCTCAATTATTCGTTGAGCCATCAAGTATGAAATCACTCTACTGGGAATATAATCTAGGGAACCTCTACACTCCACCCTACGAATCCCGGCATCGCCAAAGTCACGATTTTAGTGTGACAATCTAGAATAGTGTGACATGGTGACAATCAATTCATGCCTAAAATTACGTCGAAATCAACCATGCTAAGTAGTAAAAGATCAACTCTCGTCTCCAATGCCCCAATAGTCACCACACACGACCAATACACATGGTCCATAATAATAGAATCACCCACCAGCGTAGATGCATGAACATGCATGGCTAAGGAATCACAGGGCATACCCCAATATCGAGCAAAGTATGATGATACATATGAATAAGTGGAACCAGGGTCAAATAATATGGAAGCATCCCTGTGGCACACTGAAATAATATCTGTGATCATTGCGTCTGAAGCGACAGCCTCTGGCCTAGCGGGAAAAGCATAACATCTAGCCCGACCACCACCTGATCGACCTCCCCCTCTAGGGCGACCTTGAACTACCTGAGCCCCATCCCGAGCTGGATGAGCGGGTGGTGAAGTAACTGATGCGGAAGTCATAGCCTGACCTCTCGCATACCCCAACTCTCCACACTCGAAGAAACCTCAATCCAAAGATAGTGGTGGGCCTGAACCAGACCCCGAGAACCAGATAGCCACTAGAAAAACCTAGTATTGACGAACCCTGAATTGACAGAGCACGGAATAAACTCTGAGATGGGAGGGCACTGAAAGATGACTAACTTGGATGAGTATTGTATGAACCATAACTAGCTAATTCACCACAATGAACCGGACGATCCATCTGAGCGGGCCTATAAGGACGACCTTTGTTGTGATATGACTGACATCCAAATGAGGTACCATTGAAACTACCTAAAACACGGGGCCTCTTGCCCCCTCGCTCCTCGCGCTCCTGCCTGTGAACCGACTCCAAGTGCCTAGCAATATTGACCACCTAGTCAAACCTAACATTTGTCTCGGCCTCTCGAGCCAAACTTAAACCTAGGCCATAGTTGAGGCTATCAATGAACCTCTTGATCCTCTCTCTCTCTCTCTCTCCCTCTCTCTCAGTAGGAACCAACCACACTACATCAAGGGCCCAATCTGTGCACCTCATCTCATATTGAGTCACTAGCATAGCTGCTCAAACTGCCTATGTAACTCCTCTCTACGAGTCTGCGGGACAAACTTCTCTAAGAAGAGAATTGAGAACTCATGCCGCGTAAGTGGTGCAGATCTGGCTGGCTTGCTCAACTCATAGGCCTTTCACCATCTATAGGCTGCCCCGGTCAATTGAAATGTAGTGATGCAACCCCATTAGTCTTCAAGATACCCGTTGTGCGAAAGATTCACTGGCACCTGTCTATAAAATCTTGAACATCCTCTGACTCTGTCCCATTGAACTCTAGAGGCTTAAACCTCCCAAACCGCTCTAGTCTTTTCTTCTCTTCATCACTCATGGGTGGGCCAACCTCGGCCCGAGCAGCAGCAGCCGACTGGACTGGTAGTACCCACGGTGTCGGAAGTATCTGAGCTACCTGCTCTGGACTGCAGGCGGCGGGAGTTTGGGCACCTCCCCCGGCCTATGAAGCGGCTGGTGCAGCCGGAACAGAAACTGCCTGAGCAAGGCTCGTGCATATAGTCAAAATTTGGGCCAAAGCCTCATGAAGGCCTGGGATCACAATAGGCACTGTTGGCGCCTGAGCTGGTCCCATCGGCTCAACAATATCTGGTATATGCTCCTCAGCTAGAGCAATTGGTGGCTCCACAGGTGCTACTCTAGCTGTAGTACGAGCCACACCTCGGCCTATACTGTTTCCCAAACTGGTGGTACTAGAGGTCGCCTGCCTGATTCGGTTGTATGTGTCTTCACCATCTGTAAAAGAATAGAAAAATAGAAGTTCATATTCCGAATTCAACAAATTCGCACGACAAGAGTACAAGAAAGTAAAATTTCCTAATGATTCGGTAGCCTATCGAGGATAAGTATAGACGTCTCTGTACCGATCTGCCAGATTCTACTAAACCTGCTCATGACTCGTGAGACCTAAGCAACCTAGGACTCTGATACCAACTTGTTACGATCCAAAATCTCACTTGTAGTGATGACGCCTAACACACTGTTGCTAGGCAAGTCGACAATCACATAATAACTAAACATGATGTAATAAACTCAAGAGCAAAATAACATAAATATCTGATAAAAATAATTGAACCACTACTATAACCATCCCAAAACCTGGTGTCAACGAGTACATGGGCACTACTAAATATAAACATAAAACGAAACTCTAGTACAACTGTTTGAGTAGTAGAACAGTACTAAAGAAAGATAAAAGGAAAGAGAGTCAAGGGTTGCGGACGTCATAGCAGCTACCTCGAAATCTCCAGGAAAGTACTAACACAGATCTAGCAATCACCACATCTAGATATACCTGGATCTGCACACGAAGTGCAGAGTGTAATATGAGATAATCGACCCCATGTACTCAATAAGTAACAAGACTAACATTGGGTGAAAAGCAGTGACGCGCTCAGAAGGATACGGTCAAAACCAATATAATGACAACACAAGTATAATAATGATAATAACAATAAATAACTCAGAGAAATTTCCATAATCAGTTTGTTCATGGTACAGAAATTTAGACATACTTTCAAGTTCACAATTGAAGACCAATACTGATAAGAACACGTCAAGTATAACTAGCATGAGGAATGGTACATCTCTATGCCTACATGTCAATATTCATGTTAAATGTATGATTTTCACAGTGATATCCCCAAGTACTCACACTCTCAGAAATACTCAATTTGTCTGCCAAATGGCAACACAATCCATACATGATCACTCAGCACTTTACGGGTGCCTGTCATCAATGCCCCTCACCAAAGCACGTGTATATATCATTGTGCCTGTGCTCATTACTGCTTTGTCAAACTTCGGAGGGGCCGATCCTACCCAAACGCTAATAAAGCCTATAAGGCATGCTGCGACGTGCAACCCGATTCATATAGTAATAATAATAGTAAAGCCAATATGGCATGCTTAGGCGTGCACCCCGATACACAATATCACTCACAATACGGCTCTCACGCCCACCTCAGTCATTAATCTCTCAAGTCTCAAGGGCTCACAAATCTCGTACCACTCAGCCCGAACAATGATAACATGTGATGTAACAATAAATGATAAACAAAGACCGAGATAACATTGAGATATGATATGCAAATGATTAACCATGACTGAGTATATAATTGCAGTTAAAGGAGATATATCAAAACAACAGAAATAATCTCATTAGGTCTCAACTGAATAAGAACATAGCCTAAACATGATTTCTAACATGAATCACAGCTCATTTACTCTAATAAGTAGGGATTTTACGGATAAAAAAAGACTTGATAGAAACTCAGTACAAAAAAATCAACCCGGATCATGGTTACCTCGGTGCACGCCTACACACCTGTCACCTAGTATGTGCGTCACCCTAACACAACACACAAATAACATGTTTTTTCTGGGATAAATGCCCTAAATTCCTTATTTAGAAGTGTTACTTACCTCAAAACGCGCAACTTACTACTTCAACAAAACCTTGCCTCGCGAATCGGCCTCTGAATGACTCGAATCTAGCCATAAACAACTTAATATAATCAATACAAGCTATAAGAATCGATTCCATACGATAAAGCTAAGATTATTAACCAAAATTAAAAAGTCAACCCAAAAAGTCAATCCCGGTCTCACACCTTGAAACCCAAAAAAATTCACAAATTTTGAATACCCATTCAATAACGAGTCCAACCATACAAAAATTATCCAATTCCAACTACAAATTGACCCTCAAATCCCCAAATCTCATTCTCCAATGCATAGTCCAAAATATTTCCAACTTTCACCTCAAACACATATAATCTAGGTGTAAGATTAATGGGTAAACAATATTTATCAATAGAAGTGATGAATCTTTACTTACCTCTTAAATTAAAGCCAAAACCCTCTCAAAGATCGCCCTTAGCCGAGCTCCACAAGTCCAAAATAAGAGAAAAACTCGAAACCTTTCATTTATAAGACATTGCCAGGTATTTCGCATCTACGATCTAAATCTTCGCTTCTGCGAAACTGCTTCTGCGGTCAAATGTCTGCATCTGCGGAAATCACTTCGACACTCGACCAAGCGCACCTGCGGGTCAAGATGCGCACCTGTGGGACTGCTTCTGTGGTTCTGCCTTCGATCCTGCATGTCCGCTCCCGCGGAGAAATTCTGCTTCTGCGACTCCAGCCCATCCTGCCAGAATCCGCTTCTGTAGCCAACTCCCTGACACCTGCGGGCTCGCAGATGCGGAAAGTGCCTCGCAATTGAGGCCTCTGCCAAGCCCTGGCAATCTCTGCACCTGCGACAAGCCTATCGCTTCTACGACTTTGTACCTGCGGTCAAGACCTCGCAAGTGCGATCACACCAGAAGCCTTAAGCTTCAGCAATTTCCTAAGTCCAAATAAAATTCTGATTTCAATCAGAATCACACCCGAGGCCCCCGGGACCCTATCCAAACATACCAACACATCCCATAACATGATACGAACTTAGTCGAAGCCTCAAATCACATCAAACAATATCAAAATCACGAATCGCACCCCACTTCAAGCCTAATGAAATTAATGAATTTCTAACTTCTAAAACCAATGCCGAATCATATCAAACCAACTCCGATTGACCTCAAATTTTGCGCACAAGTCATAAATGACACAACGGACCTATTCCAACTCCCGGAACCGAAATCCGAACCTAATATCAAATAAAGTCAACTCTCGGTCAAACCTCTCAACCTTTCAAACCTTCAACTTTCCAACTTTCGCCAATTCAAGCCAAAACGACCTACGGACCTCCAAATTAATATCCGGACATGTGTCTAAGTTCAAAATTACTACACAAAGTTATTGAAACCATCGAAACTCCATTCTCGAATCGTCCACACAAAAGTCAAACTTTGTTCAACACTAACAACTTAAGCCTCCAACCTTGGGAATAAGTGTCCCAATTCACTCTGAATCATCCCGGAACCAAAGCAACCACCCCGGCAAGTCACATAACCACAAATGAACATAGAAGAAGCGATAAATGGAGGAACGGGACTACAATACTCAAAACGATTGGCCGGATCGTTATACTTTTACTCACTCTTTCACACTTGTTTCTATTTATCATAGTTGTAGGCTTTACCTTTTTTAACCTTTAAAACAAGTTGGTAAATGAGATGCCCCCTCGAAGATTAAGGGTCACTTGTCCGCATGTTAATCAGGGGAGATTATAATGCTTATTAATTAATAATATAGAGATTATTTTAAGATTAACTCACAATATATGAATTTTATGGGCGAATAATTATACAAGAAATGTTACGTAGAGATTAGCTATTTTAAAGGAATTTATTTTTCTTAAATAGTTTTACTTTTATATTGCTTACACGTATTCCTGTTCTATATCTATCAAAAAAATAATGAATAAATATGTCATAACCTACATGAAATTATGCATAAACTATATTTTTCTTATGCGACCAACCAAATCATGCGTAAGTTATGAATAAATTAACTTTCTAGCCTTTCTAACCATATCTAATAATGTTTTATGCAGGATTTTAGGTTGAACCTTTTTTTCCCATAGATTATTGTCTACTTTTTGTTTTTCATGATTCTATAACTATTTAAGATTTTGACTATAATTTTAGCACATGTAGGTAACATTTCTGCATCGTTCATGCAACTTTTCAGATTAATCGATGTCATTTTCAAATGATATGTGTCTCATTCATGTCATATTTTTAGTCTAAAAGTTAAACACAAGAAACTTCGACAAGCAACATACGAACTTGGCAATAATTTTTACTACAACAGAAAGATCACGTGATTCTTATTCTTCTTTTATTTTCACTGGGTTCAATGTATCCTTTTACCTATCCCTAACTTCCAATTGCTTTTAAACCACCCCTCCCCTCACCCCCATCCATCGTGAAATAGATGGATTTCACGTGTCCAAATTTTTTTAAGATGAAGATTAAAATTTATTCCTTAATTTTTTATATTAATTTAAAATTACCTTCAAGTTGGAGCTCCTTTAAAGGTCAAGGATAAATATGACTATTATTTTTTCTTCTAGTGATGAAATAATATGAGATTAAAATCAAACTGACAGAGCCAAAACCGAGCGATTTTGAGAATATAAACCCAAATGTAACCATTTTCCCTGGAATATACTAACAGTTTGGGGTGAATGTAGCCTACTGGCTACAGGTTCCGTAAGTTTCAACACTGAATATATATGTATATGTAAAATTCTACTAAAATCTCAATAAATGTTAGATCTGAACATATAATTTGACAGTATAATGAGTTTAATATTGAATAACTTAAAAGTTTAACCCATTAAATTTAAATTCTGAATCCGTCTCTACTAACGGTGTGACTTTCTTGATATTAAGCTCTTCTTTTCTAAGTGATTGATAAAATTGGACTTATCATTTATATACTCAATATGTTTCAAGACCACGCTTTTCATTTGAGGACATTATTCTATAAATAAAATTATATTACATAATTTTTAAAAATTTAAATTCATTTTTTAAGTATTTGAAAAATAAAATGTCCTATTTAATAATTTCAATTATCTTTAGTATTTTGATAGACGAGTCAAACTAACACTTTAAAATTTGTGTCAAGTCAAACACCCAATTTATAAAATAAACTAGTTAATTTATCCATGCTTGCGCGGTGATGAAAAAACTTAATAAAGACTCGGAGGTATAAGAATGTACAAGTAGCGAAAAATATCAATATTTTCTAGATATTCGTCATGTACTTCACTAATTGCCAAAACATAATTATAAAAAATTGAGATCATCATATAACAAAATAAACTTTAAGTAAAAAGAACCAACTAATTTCATAACAAAAATTGGTTATCAAGATATTCGACAGTTTTGAGAAAGGTTAAAGCCTATTACCGGAAAAAACAAACAATTAAAGTCATATATCCACGGTTACCCTTTATTTATGTGGCGGAAGAAGTTTTGTTCTCCTAAAGGCGTGGGGGTAACAATTAATACATCCTTTCGCAATAGTTGTCAAGTTAAGAAAAACTTTAAAAATTGAATAAAGTCAAAACATTGTTGCACGAAATTATTAATGATTAATTTGACTCACTTAAATAGAAGTAGCTATTTATCTCCTCTTCTTTCCTATTTCACTAATGATAGAAATATTGGACGGTGTAATAATTGGATAATTACTTTTTACTCTTCATAAATTTTTTCTTGTCAAAATGTTGACAAACTAAAAACTTTGAAATATTAAAAAGGAACTTGGAATTTCTTTTATCATCTTTGTTAAAAGTTGGATCGCTTGAACATGTTTGATATAGTTGTATACCTATAAATATTATTTGTTATATATGTTTAAAGAGATGTTTGAAATTTAAGATTCCGACTTAGAAAACATTATTATGATGTTTTTCCTTCTTTGTCCCCTATTAATTGAGATGGTGATTTTTGCTTTGCGGACACAAACTATCAATAACATCTGTATAATTAGTTAGCTATACTCCAACTAAACCAAAACATTAGCATCCTAAATATAATGCTATGACACTAACTAACAAACTACATATGAAAAAATAAACAGAAATATTTTTAGGACAAAATAAAAGAAGGAATTAGGAAAATGAATTAGTGAATAATGATAACACATACTTTGACTCCTTGTCCAAGTTGCTATTTTCGTTACCTCTCTTTTTATTTTTCCTTTTACTTCCTTCTTCCATTCCACTCTTTCCTTATTCTTCTTTCCATTTTTCATCTCAGGCCTTTACCTTCTTTCCTCTGTAACAATAATGAAACAACATTTCCTCTCAAGTCTCTCCTAATTTGCTGTGAAATTCATTGTTTCTTTCTCCAAATAATTCTTGTTTCCTTGTGGACACTCTCGGCACTCTACATTTAAATTCTTCAATCAAATTAGAAATATATTTCGGTATCTTTCTGTAAGAAAAATTATAGTGAGACAGCTTTCGAGAAAGGTTTTTACGTAACAGAATGAGAAAACAAAATTTACAAACTCGATGGAAGTTTGCACTTAAATGTCCTCTCTTTCAGCATCAATGATTTTCAGTATTTCTCAGCATGGCATGCACAACTTTGATATCTTTCTTCAATATCCCTACTCTTTTCTTCAATTGGGTATATTCCATACATTTTTAATCTCGTTATCAGTTCTTCCAGGAAAATAAGACGCAATCTTTGACCACCTGCAGGTATTAATGCATGTGATTAGTGGTGGAAAAATGAATTAAAAAATACCGTTATTTATCCATATTATCCACTAAGAAATGGGTTAAATAATGAATTTTTTAAAAACGGGTCAAATATGGATAAGACTCATATTATCGACTTAGAAAATGAATAACTAATGAATTTAACTTTTACATTTATAAAGAATTAAATTGGGGGTTCCTCAAGCTTGGAGGACTAAGAATTCTCCCAAAAGTGATCATATTCAAAAAGTTACCCATATTATCCGCCGATTAACTCATTTTCTATCCGTATTAAATATGAGTTGGGTCAGGTCGGGCCGGATAATTTATCTATTTTTGTATTACCCGTTTTTTACCCGACCCGTCCGTTTGTCACGCTACATGTGATAGAATAATTTCAGACCAAAGGAAAGACAAAATTTATAAGTACTATATATATTTGACAAGCTCGTAGAGGACTATATATTTGTATATACCTGTTCCCCAAAGAGTCATGTAGTTTAATTATGGTTTCTTCTTCTTCTGGAGTGAAATTCCCTCGCTTTACGTCAGGTCTCAAGTAGTTAATCCAATCCACCTCAACCGGCAACTCTTTCCACTCCTCAGTAACCCTATATTATGAATCAACAGACATACTTAATAAAATGAGTTTAACTTCTTAAAAATTTTCCGGTCACTAAAGATACTATGTGTACACGTCCATAAAAAGCGAGAGTAATTATATAATGTTACCTACTACTAGCCTACAACAGGTTAAAAAAACATTGAATATTGTAAATATTCTTTATATTCTCGTGTATATAAGTTAAATTCTTTAATTTTGAGATACTATTGGAGTATAATCAATGTGCTATGTACGGAACTACTTTCTAGCCCCGTGCATTAAATTTCCGTTATGTACGGGGTCCGAGGAAGGGTCGGACTACAAAGGTCTATTGTACGCATCCTTAACTTGTATTTCTGCAAGAGGCTGTTTTCACGGCTCGAACCCGTGACCTCCTGATTACATGGCAACAATTTTACCAGTCACGCCAAGGCTACGTACGTAGGGGAACTATTCTCTAGACCGGTACACTAAGCTCCCACTATGCACAGGTCCGGGGAAGGGCCGGACCATAAGGGTCTATTATACGCTACCTTACCGTGCATTTCTACAAGAGGCTGTATTCACGGCTCGAACCCGTGACCTCCTGATCACATGGCAACAATTTTACCAGTCACGCCAAGGCTACGTACGTAGGGGAACTATTTTCTAGCCCGATACACTAAGCCCCCGCTATGCGCGGGGTCCGGAAAGGGCTGGACCACAAATGTCTATTATACGCAGCCTTATCTTGTATTTCTGCAAGAGGCTGTTTCCACGGCTCGAACCCGTGATCACCTGGTCACATGGCATCAACTTTACCGGTCACGCCTAAGGGAACTACAAATCATACCAGCTTGTTTGGGGAGGGATCGCCAGTTGCCATGGCCATTTTTTTGAATGAAAGAAATAAGCTTTAGATCTTCAGCAGGAGTCCATGGCCCTTTCTTCACCTTACTTTTATCACAACAAGGTGCTCTTCCTTTACCTATCGATAATCTTTTTCAGTAGTGTTGCTCTTATAATTAGTCCTAAATTCTCCCGTCTATATATATAACTTGCAATTCACAAATGTTGGTTTTGTTTCTCACCTCTCCTTTCCTTTATATATCTTTTACTTATGTCTATATCTCCACGTAGGGGGATAAAGGCCAGATATATATAGTCATAAAGATGTCTTAATCTATGACAAAATTATGGAAAATGAAGTGGGGCCCTCTTAAGAATTTCCAGTGTGATAAGTGGACCGGAATATTCACTACTTTTAATTTATTAGTATTTGCAAATTCAAAAATCGAATTTACTAGTATTCCCTTTGTTTTGTTTTCTAATAAATCGAATCGACTTAAACACTTGTTTTTCAACGTACTACTGTAGTGGGATGGTTAGATTAGATAGAATCTATCGGTACATCCTTAATCAAAGGGTCTCATATAAACATCACTCTAGTGTAATAGGCAAGTCTCGTGCGAAGAACTCGAGACAGAAAATATGCATGGTTTTGAACTTACAACCTTTCATTTGGGAGATCTCCTGCTCAACCAACTCGACTACTCCTGCGACGAGCATATCCATCTACTATTAGTAATATCAATTTCAGCGTTCCTTTTGTTTAAATTCATTGTTTTTATTGAAGTAATATTACTTCTTACTATAAGCTAATTAAAACCTGTTAAATTTTACATCATAAAAAACAAAATTGTAATGCACAAGCAGATCATTTCCATCCTAACAAAACTCAAAATACATATTGCAACATCATATATAAATGATAGTGATACTAGTATTATTGGTCTGCCATGGAAAAGTACTTCCACAATTATCGATATAACTTTGATTAAAATTAATTCTTACGTTAATTAATTGAAGTGAAACCGTCATTAGCTGAGGTAGCTCTGTGCTAAACTCGGTTTTACATTAATTTGGTTCAACTAGAATTAATATTTTGTAAATAATGGATGCAACTGATTTCCAAGAACAAAGTTAAAATCTAAAAAGTCGGCTAATATATAATACTAGTGAATTGACCGTGCTTCGCGCAGTTGTAAAAATGTTAATTTAAAAATAACTTTTTATAAATAAATTACCATATAAAAACTTTAGCAGTATTTTAAAAAATAAAACTTTTTACACATTTATTATGTCAAAAGTGAATTTGGTTAAGCAAATTGTACAAAACGTTTTATTATCATAGAATGGTGTATGAGTCACTTTATTAATTATGGAAGGATCATCTTTTTCTATCATCTGAATATAAAAAAAAATATTAGCAAATATTTTGAGACCTTTAGTTATCGATATTTTATTTTGTTTCGAGAAAAATTACTAAAATATTGTTTCCATTGATTTCAATATTTTTAATGATTTTTAAAATCTATCTTTATTTTATTAAAATATTATATTTATTTCTCATATAACTAATTCTTTGGATTATTTCTTTGTATAGTATAAGTGTCTACACTTATTTACGTACATATCATTCTTTAATTTAAGTAGGTACATATTTTTAAAAGAATTCCATAAACAAAATGGAACTTTCTACTTTTATCGTTTTTCCCTATTCTAAGAAACAAGAAAAGAAAGCAAGAGAGAAATGAGAAAGCTTAAAAAGAGAAAACAAAGGTTGCTAGTTGCTAGTCTACAACCTGACCCAACCTAACCCCTTTTTCTGTAAATAAATTTTTTTATTACCAAGTAGATTTATATAAATCTGAAAAACAAAGTCTCCTACAATAAAAACTGAATTTTTCTAACTAATGATTTTCCTACAATATGAAAGTCAATGGTTTTCCTATTATGTTCAATTGTTCGAATTATCAAGATATAAAGAAGACAATTGTTATCCATATACTCCTGAAACATTACTAAATGAGATATTTAGGGACAATGGGAGGATTCACTCACAAAGTCGACACCAATGGTGCTAATGGAACTCTCAAGATTTGAATCATTCCTGAAATCGGAGAAATACAAATAACAAAAAATACAACCTCTTTTTTTCTATAAAGATTGTTAAACTTTACAATGTAACTACATGCCAATCTAAAAAGCAAATGAACTATGTAAATAAAAAGAAAAAGAAATTAAGTTGATGACAAATTTAATCAGCAAAGCAAAGTTTAATGAAACAGAAGAAATTATTGTATCCTACATAGTTGAACATCGGCCATCCGCAAAAATAGTCACCAACAAAGGTGAATTTATAGGATCGAAAGAGGAGCAGTTAGAGGAGATGAAAAGGTTTGTAACTGAAATGTAATTTATAATGTTTAATCAAGAGATATGTCTTTTCAGTTATTTAATATAGCATATAAAGTTTTGCAACTGATATAAAATGATAAGGTTTGTAACCCATACGAAAGGATAATGTTTAATGAAGAGTCATGTCTTCACGGTATTTTGATATATAACATATAAATGGAACAAAAAATCAAAAAATTGAGAAATTAGATAAATACATTTCCTAGTCTGTAAGAGGTGTCACATCAACATCTTTTTGCCCTCTTATATATATATATATATATATAGATACTAGTGAATTTGACCGCGCGAAAAGCAAGCTCCATTTTGCTTTATATTGTTGTCATGACCCTAAACTCAAACCTGTCGTGATAGCGCCTATCGATGGTACTAGGTCAGCCGACTCCCACAATACTACAACAATTCATTCACAGATATGCCAAAAGGGCGTCTTGTATAGCAGTATTTCATAAAAGAAACAAGGGTTGAACTCAAAAATAGAAATGTGGAATGAAAAGCCCCAATCATCGGGATGTCACTGAATCATGAGCAACTACTAAAAACTGGTCCGACAATAATAATACTAACATAGTCTGGGAAAAATACCAAATACAACTAAGGGGGAGATAAAGAAGGAGAAAACAGGGCTGCGATTGCCAGGCAGCTACCTTGCTAACTCCAATGATCAGCTATAGGAATATCAACAGCCGTTACCGTGACCAAAAATGCTTGGATCTGCACACAAGGTGCAGGGAGTAACATGAGTATACCAACTCAGTAAGTAACAGAAATAAATAAAGGCTGAGAAGTAGTGACGAGCTAAATGCAAGTACCGTTCATATCACAAAAATTTAGTAAAGTGTGGCATGCTTTGTAACTAGAGTTTAAGTCAAATCAGCTTGTTTAAATCAAGTTCAAGTAAGTCAATTAGAAATATCTTTCAACGGTCTCAAACAAGGACTCAAAGCAACTATGAGCATGGATGATGAAATCATATACTGCCCCTCGGGCTAACATCACTCAGTCCTCCCAATTACTCCAACCTCACAATCATTCATGCCTCACCATCACTCATGCCTCACGATCGCTCAGCACTCGGCACTCGCACTCAGTAGGTACCTGCGCTCACTGGGGGTGTTCAGACTCCGGAGGGGATCCTACAGCCCAAGCGCTATAATCTGCACGGACAACTCACATGTTGCACGGACAACTCACGTGCTATAATATCATATCAGAATCTGCACGGACCACTCACGTGCTGAGGTACAATACCTCACAAATAGGCCCTCGGCCTCACTCAGTCATAAACCTCTCCAGTCTCTCGGACTCTCAAAAATCAAAGAAATCAACCCAAACAACATTAACATGATGTAACAAATAGAATAACAGAGACTGAGCTATGGTGTAAGAATGCATGACCATAACTGAGTACGGGATATCAACTAAAGCAGTAAGAGGACGGCAAGAAAATGACCTCTAAGGGTTCAAACAATACTGGCACAAGGCCTAGACATGGTATCTAGCATGATTTACAGCAAATCTTTCTATAACACATAAGGAGCATATAGCTACAACAGGTTGTTCAACTTTACAATTGCTACAGGACGGACCAAGTCACAATCCCCCGATGGTGCATGCCCACACGCCCGCCACCTAACATGTGCGTCACCTCTAAATAGTCACAAGACACACAAATCCGGGGTTTCATACCCTCAGGACTAGATTTACAATTATTACTTACCTCATTCTGAGCAAATCTCTACTCCGCAATACCCTTGCCTCTCAAATCGGTCTCCGAGCGTCCTGAATCTAGCCACTAGCAGTACAATACCATTAATATATGCTAAAGGAATCAATTCCACAAGAAAACTACTAAATTAGACTCAAAACCCAAAATTGGCTCAAACCCGGCGCTCGGGCCCAATTCTCGGAATCCGACAAAAGTCACAAAACCCGAAAGGCCATTCACTCACGAGTCTAACCATACCAAATTTACTCAAATCCGACAACAAAATCCCCTTCAAAACCTCAAAATTCCATCTCAAAAACTCTTCCACCTTTCCCCCAATGTTTTACCCCAAATCACAATTTGAATGATAAAAATCAAAATATAATCATGAAATTTAACCAAAATCAAGTGAGAAATACTTACCCCAATCAACTCCCTAAAAATCCCTTCAAAATTGCCTAAATTCGTGATCTCTAGCTCAAAATATAAAAAATGGGTTCAAACCCCCGGTTTTGAAATTTAACACTGCTGCCTAGATTTCCTTCTTCGCGAACGCGGAAGTACCCTCGTGTTCGCGAAGCACAACTACCTCTGCCCAGAAATCCCTTCTACGCGAACGCGAACCTTTACTGAACCTTCTCTTCACGAACGCGACCTCACCCTCGCGAACGCGTAGACCAAATGAATGGGGTCCCCAACTGCCTCCTCTCTTCTTCGCGAAAGCGTTACTCATCTCGCGTCCGCGATGCACTCTTCTCCTAAACCTTCGTGAACGCGTCCCTTACTTCGCGAACGCGAAGAACAGTTCTTCCTCAATCTCCAGATACTCTTCGCGAACGAGAGACCTACCTCGCGAACGCGTAAGAGGAAACCAGCAACAGCAAAAACCAGCAGATCACCTATCTCTCAAAGGCCATAATTGGTCCGTTAACCATCCGAAACTCATCACCCGAGACCCTCGGGACTTCAATCAAATAAACCAACACGTCCCATAACATCATACGAATTTAGTCGAACCTTCAAATCACTAAAAATAATATCAAAACACCAAATCACCTCCGGATTCAAGCCTAAGAACTTCTAAACTTTCGAATTCCACCAACGATGCCGAAACCTACCAAACCACGTCCGAATGACCTCAAATTTTATACACAAGTCAAAAATAACACCACGAATCTATTCCAACTTCCGAAATTCTATTCCGGCCCCAATATCAAAATTTTCACTACTGACTAAAATCGCCAAAATTCAAACTTTCGCCAATTCAAGCCTAATTCTACCACGGGCCTCCAAATCTCATTCCCAACACGCTCCCAAGTCCAAAATCACCTAACAGAGCTAACAGAACCATCAAAATTTAAATTCGAGGTCGTTTACACATAAGTCAACGTCCGGTCGACTTTTCCAACTTATGCTTCTACTTTAGAGACTAAGTATCTCAATTCACTCCGAAACCACTCCGGACCCGAACCGACTAACCCGGTATAACACAATATAGATGAGTAACATAAAAAGAAGCAAAAATAGGGGAAATGAGGCTATAATTCTCGAAGCGACCGGTCGTGTCATTACAATGGTGTTGACTCCATTTTGCCAAATCCCTCTTTTCTAGTTTCGATGATTGTTGACTCTATAATAGAAATCAGTAAATCATAAAATAAGTTGTTTTGTAAATATAATCGCGATAAAGAGATAAAATTTTCATATAAGCACCAAAATTTAATTTTATAAATTTATTATAGCACAAATATAAAAACTTATCTAGTTAAATCCAAGTCTATCACCATTTCTAACATAAATAGCCTACAACATTTACGATATAAAGGAAATAAATTGTAATCGATATATACTTTTCATATAATACATTTAATTAGCACGAATATTAATGTTTAAAAAGTAAACTTGATAAAATCATTATTTCGTCCATCCTTGAATTAATCATCTTCGGCTTAACTAATTAACATTCGATGATGGTTTTCTTTCTAAGGTTGGTTCCACTACCTTTGTATCCACACTGGCTTAGTTAAAGAGAATATGTGTAAGTATTTATTATTAACTAAACAACTAGTTGTTTATTACCCTTCTTAGAGTGAAAGAATAAAGGAAGACAGATTGTTTGACACTCCACAACCTTTCTTCTGCAATAAATCCCTTTTATCATCATGGTACTAAAATACCATTGTTTTTTCCTTCTGTATTGATC
>AWOL01S0078509.1:0-56517 GCA_000715115.1 Nicotiana otophora | reverse complement strand
GATCAATACAGAAGGAAAAAACAATGGTATTTTAGTACCATGATGATAAAAGGGATTTATTGCAGAAGAAAGGTTGTGGAGTGTCAAACAATCTGTCTTCCTTTATTCTTTCACTCTAAGAAGGGTAATAAACAACTAGTTGTTTATTACCCTTCTTAGAGTGAAAGAATAAAGGAAGACAGATTGTTTGACACTCCACAACCTTTCTTCTGCAATAAATCCCTTTTATCATCATGGTACTAAAATACCATTGTTTTTTCCTTCTGTATTGATCGACATATTAGACCAAAGATTTTAATTTTTTATTAGTGTTTGTAACAAAATCTACCAGTTGCTGTCTTAACTTACCTCATTTTCTAAGTTATTAGTTCATGAACGTTACTATGGAAAGCTACATGTAATTTTTTACAAGTAACTTGATAGATGTAAAATTATTTCACAATATCACCATATAAATAATATTAAACTCATTTTTCCAATTTCTGGGAAAACATATTATCTAACTTCAAATCTAATATGTCCATTCTATTATATCAATATATTAGGACCCAATTCGTATTTCAGAGTTCATATCGTGGATTTGACTAAATCTAGGAAAAAGGTCAACTATTACGATTTAAACTATTCTAACCAAACAGAAACGTGGTGGAGCCAAGGTTGATCCTCTTGAAGTACAATTTAACAAAACAGAAAAAGGAAAAAATTTCAAGGTCAAGATAAAATCTAATTATACAAACCAGACTACAAAAAGATTGAAAAGGCCTAACCCTAATGCAGTCCAGTAACTTCCTCGATGAAGCTATAGGCAAAAGGCAACAGAACAACTCAATAAAAAAATGTTCAATCTATTCAGTTATTCCTTGAAGTGGGATGAGCTGTTTGTTAGGCATAACACATGGTGTCCTACCATTTAAGCAGTTTTATAACAGTCTTTAAAAACTTTTCTTTACACTTTTCCCTCACCTGAACCAGAGGCGGACCCAGGATTTGAGTATGACGGCGACACCATTATCATTAGAGTAAATTATCTAAAACTTTATTAGCCAGTAAAAGAATACATATAAACTCTAGGATAGACCAGTAAATAAGCAGCATAATCCTTTGAAGCCGCCGTTCTTGATTTAATCCTTTCCCACTTTGAACTTCACCACTCTCTAGCAACCGCTCCAATAATTCTGCTTGATGGTCCCGAAGTTTATCTCTACGTTTAAAGGATACTCCAATCACATTCAACACATTAGCAACTATAGCAAAGAAAGCTTTCACCTCCTTATATTTTTTAGCAACCGCTACAAGCATCAACTGTAATTGATGAGCAAAACAATGAATGCAATGTGCCGAAGGAGTTTCTTGCAAAATTAAAGCTTTAAGACCATTCATTTTTCCTTGCATATTACTAGCTCCATCATAACTTTGTCCACGTATTTTGGATGGACTTAATGAGTGTTTCATAAGCAAAGAAAGTATTGCTTCCTTTAACGATTTTGCAGAGGTATCACCAACACGAACAAGACCAATAAATGACTCGTTCACTTGGCCTTTTTTGTCAACATACCGCAAAGTAAGGGCCATTTGTTCATGGTGTGAAATATCCTTGGACTCATCTGTGATGACCCAAAAGGTCATCTTATGGTATTTAAGACTTGTCTGTAAAATGTGGTGAGAAACGGAGTTGATTTGACGTGATTCGGACGTCCAGTTGAGAAAATAGAAATTTCTAAAGTGTTCTTGAGAATTTCATTTGATTTGGTATAAAATTCGTAGTTCTAGGTATTATTTTGGCGATTTGATCGTGCAAGCAAGTTTGTATGATATTTTTAGACTTGCGTGCATTTTTGATTTGGAGCCCCGAGGGCTTGGGTGAGTTTTGGATAGGCTACAGAGTGATTTAGACTTAGAAAAATAGCTGGTGTGCTTCAGCTGTGTTGCAGGCCTCAGACCTCGCAAATGCGAGGTCAGGGTTGGCATTTGCGATCACTGTTGAGGTCGCATTTGCGAACTTCTCATCGCGAATGTGAAGATAAGCTGGGCCAACCTGTGTTCGCAATTTCGAACTTTTCTTCGCATTTGCGAAGGGAGTCTGGGAGGGGTATGGATCGCAAATACGATCTTTTGTCCGCATTTGCCAGGTCAGTGATCGCAATTGCGACACTTTCCTCGCATTTGCGAAGGGCAGCAAGATTGTGCGCAATTGCGAGATTCGCATTGGCGAAGCTCAGGTCGCAAATGCGACGCCTGCAGTTGGACAAAATGACTTTTGGATGGGAATTTTCATTCATTTCCCAAATTTTCAAGACCTAAAATACAAGAGGCGATTTTTCAAAGACCATCTCTTCCCCAAATCATAGGTAAGTGATTCTAAACTGGTTTTTTTCAATCTTTCACTATATTTTACAAGATGTCAACCAAAAATCTAAGGTTTTTATAGTAGAATTAGGGATTTTGGGTAAAAACCAGAGATTTCAGAAATTTAGGGATTTAGACCTCAATTTGAGGTCGGATTCCAAAACCAATTATATATTCGGGCTCGGGGGTGAATGGGTAAATAAAATTTGGTCTGAACCTCGGGTTTTGACCAAGGGGGCCCCGGGTCGATTTTTGACTTTTTGGAGGAACATTAGGAAATCTAAATTTATGCAATGTAATTGATTCCTTTAGCAAAATTTGATATTATTGAGTCATTTTTGAATAGATACGAGTGGTTTGGAGGTGAATTCCAAAGGAAAAGTTGTGATTGAGAATTAAGTGGCCTTCAGAGCAAGGTAAGTGTTGTGTCTAACCTTGACTTGAGGGAATTAGGAACCTTAGATTACCTGCTAAGTGAAATTCATGTGAGTGGCGTATATGTGAGGTGACGAGTACTTATGCGCAGCCAATTTACCTATTTTTCATGTTTCTCAGTTTTTCTTATATTGTCTCATTCCTATGCCTAATTGCGATGTGTTATACTAGTGTTGTTCAATTTATCGTTCTTATCATGTTTACGGATCTTCTGGTGATAATTGAGTTTTTATTTCAAAGTTGAGATTGATGTTATGGAACCAAATATTGAGGTAAGGTTTGTACTTGCTATTTTATCTCCCTGTTGATATTTATGTATTATATTATGGTAAGGGAGAGTGTTAATGCACGAAGGGTGATGCCGTGCCATATTGTGAGTGTTAATGCACGAAGGGTGATGTCGTGCCATATTGTGAGTGTTAATGCATGAAAGGTGATGTCGTTCCATGATATGAGAGTTAATGCATGAAGGGTAATGCCGCGCTGTTTCTATTAATTTTATGGTGAGATTGAGAGTAAAAGCACGAAGGGTGATGCCGTGCATTTTTCCTTACTGTATTCACTAGTCCTGTTGATTCATGGTATATTGACTGCTCTGGCGATCATTCTGTTGTAGTCCTTTATATTGTATTCCCCTCAGTATGTTCCCCTCCCGACATTTTCTGTTTAGTTCTTCATTTCTGTTATGTGTATATACATTGTTAAATTGTACAGGTTGATTTGTAGGTGCCTTGCCTTAGCCTCATCACTACTTCTCGAGGTTAAGCTCGACACTTACCAGTACATGGGGTCGGTTGTACTAATACTGCACTCTGTACTTTCTGTGCAGATTTTGATACCGGCTCGGGTTGATCGAGATTTTGCTATAGGTCCGCTGTCCGGAGACTCAAGGTAGATCTGTCGGCGTTCACAGACCTTGAAGTCCCCATATATCGTTTTCTGTTCTATTGTTTCTTTCATTTAGACAGTTGTATTTCTTTCAGACTATTACTTGTAGTAAATTCTAGAATGCTCATGAATTGTAACTCCAGATCCGGGTGGTAGTAATTAATACAGTTTTATGATATTACGTACTTAATATATTTTATCTTAGTTAATTATTGTTAATTACTGAATGAGAATAAAGAATTGATTAATGATTCTCTAACGTTGGCTTACCTAGCAAGAGAAATATTAGGCGCCATCACGGTCTCGTCGGTGAGAAATTTCGGATCATGACATCATCAACTAATATCCCGAAAGAATCCCCATCTAAATTATTGATTATAGCTTTCACGGTTTCTTGTGCACAAGCACTCACAATGTCCTTTTGAATTTTTGACAAAGTCATCATATCATTTTTTGGAACATGTTTCAATATGACTCTATCCATTTGAGGGAACCTCTTTGCAAGCCATTCCAAAAGCCCTAGAAAAAGGCCTTTGCTTTTTGAAGAATCACTTTCATCATGACCTCTAAAAGACAATCCAAAGTACAAGAGGAACCTTGCAACATCGATTGATGCATTTAAACGAATTCAGTGCTCATTTCTTTGTTTCTCAGATTGCTTATCAAAAGCAACTTGCATTGATTGAGATTGATTTGATAAGTTTAACATCTTGTTGAAACACTTGTGGTGGAGGCTATTTACTTGACTAACATGTTAAGCAAGTCTTTCCGAAGCTTTATTCCAAGCCTTAAAGCCGTTTTTGTGAAAGAGTCACCCGTGCTTCCATGAATATAATCATTTTTGAATAAATAACAACATAAACAAAATGCGGTATCTTTATTCACACTATACTCCAACCATCTAGAATACGAATTTTTAAACCAACCCGAACTAAATTGAGGCATTTTATTTCTGAATAAAGTTTTAGGAAACTTATGATCTACCGGTTGGCAAGGTCCATTTTGAATGTAGTGTCTTCTTACTTCATCCCGTATTCTAGGACTATATTTATCAATGGGTACTCTCTCTCCAGGATCGGGATTGAGTAATTTCTCATCAAACTCATCTATAAGATGGGAGGAATTGTTTCTAAGAGTAGAACTTGGTTGAGAAGAATTAAACTTCGTCAAAACTACGTCCATCTCAATTCATAAGAACAAGAACTTCCTACAAAAAATAAGTCCAATAAATTTAAGAGTCTATCAAGAATATAAACAAACACAATATAAATAGAGCAATCACACCCCTTTTATCAAGAATAAAACAAATACTATAACTTAATGAATATTAATACTACAACTCTACAAAAGGACCACTTGATACATTCACTAACATTTACTTGTAAATTCTGGCTATGTTGCATAATTTAATTATATTTTAATACTTGATATCTTCACTAACCTTTAAATATAGTGTTGGTTGCTAGCACAGTATAATTAAAATTAGTGCTTCTCAAAATACTTAATTGACTTCTTTTTGTATATCAAGAATGGTAAACTTAAACATAAATTAAAAAACATGGAGACAACCATTCTTAAAGAGAATCCATTCTTAAACAACCATTCTTAAACAATTTGGAGCGTCTGAAAAATAGAAAGAGAAGCCATTCTTAAAGTTAAATAGCAAAAAATTAAGAGACCACTAAATTTCAGAGAAAATAGAAGCTCAACCTAAACAAAATCATTTGAATAATAGATTTGGGATTTACCAAGAATGCCTTTACTGGCGATTCTTGAACCAAAAGTTTTAAACCTAAATAAAATTATATAACATCCATCTCCAATTCTCCATGCTCTTATAATTTATAAATAAATAATAAGTTTCAAAGTAAGCGAAGTACTAACCAGAGATTTGATGCCTGCTACGTTTTCAAAGTAATGAGAGGAATTGAGATTGAGGAAGAAGGGTTCTCTATTTTAAAGTGAGGAGTGACGGTCTGATGCTGAGGGATGAGTTAACGGGAGGCGAGCTTTGATTTTTGATTGAGAAAGAACCGAAGAAGTGGAGAATTGGAGAAGGGTTTAGTCTTTAGCGAATTGACGTTTGGGGCTTTTGATTGGGGTATTAACTATTATTTATAACTATTAAAAATTTAAATATAATTGAATTGAGAAAAGGTGAAACAAAAAATTATAAATTAGTGAATTGTTGACTAGTGACTAATAAATAGTACTATTGTACTAGTATATAATTCCACTTATAAGAAGTAAAAGAAACTTAAAAACAAAATTGTAGAAGGCGGGTTTCGGACCCGTGTCGTATGACAAGGAGCAGAGCTTATTCTCAGAGGCGGACCATTACTCCAGGCGCAATTTCTTTAATGAGGGGGCCAAGAAAAATATGTAAGGGATCCCCAAAGTATATACAGCTATACATAGAATATATATATATATATATAGAGAGTTTTTGCCGAAGTTAACGGGTTCACGTGACCTCTCAAGGAGGGGTGTAGGTCCGCCTCTGACCTGAACGGTACCAAGGCTCTTGAATTTCAATACCAGAAACGCACTTTGATTCCATAGAGAAATAGAACATATCGCTGCTGCACGAGAAAGAGAAGCAAGTTGGGTAAGAGCGTTGGCAGGATTTAAGGGCTAGGCTGCCTCCTTTAGGTATCCTTTACTTCTTATTCATACATCTAAAACATTGTTAGAAAATCTAATTTGCTTGGAATACATCTTTTCTACAGGAAGCAAGAATCAGACAGTAAAAGCACACATCATACAATATGTAATGTAACAATAGTAAAGGATGACATCAATTAGAAATACCCAACAACATTTGATAGTGAACATTAATTCTATATTAGAATATCCCTTGAGAAATACAGCAATGCATGCCCTGCAAAAGGTTTGAAAATGCCGCAGTAGAAAAGGTTTCTTCATCTTTTAGCTTTCTATCTTGTTACTCTCTTCAGATGTTTCCAAAGTCAACAAAAATATATGAAAGGAAAAAGCATTGATCACAAGCAACAAAAGGTGCTAAGAAAATCTGAATTTCAAATATAAATTAATATCATACAATACCTCTTTTAGCATGTTATTGCTCAAGCATTTAACAACAATTTCAAATTTTTCATCAGGTATACGAGCTTCTTGCTCAAATGGATATTATTAGAAGAACCACCACATTCTTTATTACACAGAAATGAAATTATTCTATATGTCAATCACGTGTCGTAAAAGATATGAACTGATTCATGCACTCAGCCCTCGAATAGACGTTATAACCGTGGTAAGCGAGAGAAAGGAAGAAGGAAGAGGTCAGTTATGGTTAGGAGAGTAAATGTTGGTGAGGAAAAATTAAAGAAGCGACTGTTGGTGAGTTTGTTTTTAATGAATAGAAATAGGGGGAAAAAATAGAAAAATATGAAAAATTGTCAAAAAAAAAGGAGAGAAGAGATAAATACAAATGCTGGCATAGGAGGTGCCACATCACCTCGTATATTGGAGAGGTAAATCTTTCTAATCTCATCTTGATCATTTCGAATGTGCTGCTTTGGGATATATTTCTGTTACTGTCCAAATGACAGCTTAGTCAATTTATCTATAAAATAACTAGGCTTTAATATTCTAAATCACAGTGGATGTGAGTGCTTATCCAATTAAATTAGGTAACGTACTTTTTTCCCGAATTGCAATTAGGAATTTTTCGAATATATACAAGATTTTAAACTTATTTACCAGATTTTGTCTAAGTTTACATATTTACAGGAAGAACAAACGTTTTTTACAAAATATATACAAATCCGGTCAAAATCTACAATTTTATCTACAACTTGAATACATATTTTTTGTACAGAATCCGGTCAAAATTACAATTTACATATAATTTATATACAACGTATATACAATTATGTAAGCTATAGATATTTTGTATACCGTTTCTATATTCGGCATACAAAATATATACAATTTATTTATGTCTTTTATTTCGAGTTTCAATTTGAATTTTCAACCAAAACAACCTCGAATCTTCTCCAAATTGTCTCAAAATTGAAATATAAATTCCAACGGATATTCTCAATCATTTGCAACAACATCCATTCCAAACAAAAAATAATTTCGTAAAATTCTATTTTCAAATTCAAACTTCGAAGCCTTTTAATGGATGCAAATGGAGTTTTCAATGAATTAACATAGTTTCCAATTCAATCTACTCGTTTCTAATTAATACTATTTTATTTATTGATTCAAAAAAAGCTAAAAGAACGATAACTAAAATGATTCTCTTCATCAGAGTTAATTTCTTTCTTATTTACTTTCTCGTTTTCATAGGATCTGAAGTAAGAACTTTGCTAGGTACTAATTTTTTCTCTCTTTTTTACTTAACATTAGTATCATTGCTTTAGTTAATCCACACGAAGATATATATATATAGAGAGAGAGAGAGAGAGAGAGAGAGAGAGAAGAGAGAATTCCCTACTCAATTTCTAATATAAAGGTTTACTCATTAATACTAAGAGCATGTTTGGCCATGAAATATTTTTCACTTTTTTTTTTCAAAATCAGTGTTTGGCCATAAAATTTTCAAATTTCACTTGAAGATGAATTTTAAAATTTTTCGAAAATTTAAAAAACTCCAAAAATTTATTTTTTTAAATTTACACTCACATTACTCACAAAAATTTAAAAACAACTCAAAAGTGTATTCATGTCCAAACACAACTCTAATTTTCAAATACCATTTTCACTTGAAAAATAATTTCATTTTTTTTCGAAATTTTACAATTCTTATGTCCAAACGCCCACTAATTTGTATATAATTGGTAAATTGTATATCAACTTGTAATTAAGTTAAAACTTAAACAATAAGGGTAAATAAATTTCTAATGTAGTACATATAGGTAAAACTCCCTTGCAATATTTAAGAGCATTGAACAAGGAACGGTAACGTAGAATTCAAAATTATTAAAAAAAGTAGTGATAAAAATCTTGAACCACGTCTCTTTAATTTATTAATGTAAAGAACTGATTTTTTAATTTCTAAATATTAGCTAATATCATATCGATTACATGAAACGTTTTTGTGAAGAGTGACCTAAATCAATACAGAAGAGATGTTAATTAATAGTTTTGTTTAATACTTTTCAACTTTAGAATGGTAGAATGATGATTTGTTAAATAATCTCCTTGAAAACTTCAACCAAAAATCTAGGGGTGTGTATGGAAAACCACGAGGTAACTGAATTTGGTGTAATTATTAGGATAATAATTATACAATCTAGTAATTATATAGTATTATAATTACGACAACTTATTTGTTTGTCCTGATGTAATTACAGTATACTTACAAGTGTACTGTTTGGTTGCACAAGTGTAATTACACAGTTAGATTAAATTTTAAATATAACGTTAATTATCAAAAATTAAAAGTTAAGATTTAACAAATATATTCCGTTATAAATTATAATAATTTTCACGTTTCGTCATATATTTATAACTAATATTGTAAAAATGATTGACATATATTTTTCAGATTTTGTAATATTTATTTAACTAATTACAAAACCTAAAAATACATTTTTGTAAGAACATCATGGACTATATGCTTGATAAAAGGATAAACATTTATAAATATAATACCATAATTGTTACGCCCGAAATCTGGGGAGGCGTGGCGGGCACCCAGTGCCATACTCGGCCCGATCGCACCACTCTACAACTGTGAACTCTGGAGGGGTAGCCCTCAACTTAGGCCGACGGGGCCATATTCTGAATCATCTGAAAATAACGTTTATCTCATCCGAGAGGTAGACATACCTCAAATCTCATGTACATAACTGTGCAGGCTGACGAGGTTGCTATGAATGTCTACTACTAGCAATAGCAAACTGAACATGCACACAGGGCTGGCAAGACCACAATACTAATATACAAAATATACAAGACTCGTCTACAAGCCTCTAGAGATAACAAAATTGTATCATGGCTAGGATAGGGCCTCGACCTACCCATCAAACTTGAATATACAAAATGGACTCCAAAGTCTAGACCTGATAACTCCGGAGGAGTGGAGCTTACCAATCAAGGTGATGTTTGGATCTATCTACTGGAAGGTCTCTCCGGCTGTCTATTAGGACCTCGGGCATGAAATGCAACGTCCCCGGTAAAAGGGACATCAACACAAAATAATGTACCGAGTATGTAAGGCAATAGAATAACTGAAAGCTCAAATTTAACTAATAATATAATAACTGAAAGTAACTGAGAGTCAAAGATGATCTGAAGATATGCTTATCTGCTGATAATCTGATACTGACTCAACTCTCTCAATATAGTAAGTAAAATAGTTGTTCGGCTCTATAAGGCTCGGTACGTGTAACTGCTCGGCCGTAGTAAGCTCGCTTATAAACACTCGTCCATATTAGGCTCGGTATCTCAGTCATTCTGGGCTCACTCATAGGCGCTCAACCATAGTAGGCTCGGTATATAACTTACCATCTGATTAGATGTTGCCCAATAAGGGTCTGTCCACCGATTATAGCACGGTGGTGGTGACCGTCTGCTCTCTTGACTGATAAAAGACAATACTTAACTGAATACAAAGCCCCTATAACAGATAATACTGTAACTTTTAGTACTGGGATAATGTACATAAATTCAGGAATACGAACTTCTCTTTGTGTCTCGTATCAAACACATGTAATTACGAATTATGCAAAAATGAACAAAAAGTTTAGCCTTAATATACCTTAAACCCGTTGAGTCCTTAATACCTTCCAAGAAACTTTTCAAACAACTCAAATTAATCTACCATTTTCATGACTCTGAAATCCCACCTTAGGAATCGTGATGGTACCTAGTCTCTAACACTAGGTAAGCCTAACACATGATGAGATCTAATAGAAATAACCAACTTAATCATATAAATATTAAACTGGTAAATAAAATAACATAGCTAAAGCCGAACAATAGTTATACAACTCCAAAATAGATAATGCAGAGTCATAAGCCTATGAGTAACTAAGAATAACAATTACATCACTATTTGGAATTATAGAAATCAGTAGTAAAGTAAAGCTCTAAAAAGTGACTATGAGGCCTGCGAACATAAAGGCGGGTGTCACGACCATAATTTTCCTCCGTAGGATATCGTGATAGCACCTAGTCTCTATGACTAAGTAAGCCTAACATGCAAAGAGAAATAGCGGAAATACTACTAAAAATTAAAATAAAAACCTTCAAACTATAATAATAAACTCAACAGTGCAATAGCCAACATTCTCCCCAAAACCTAGGGGAAGAGAGTCATAAGCTCTACAAGATGGTACTACAAGTCTCAAACTATAATATTGTTGGAAACAAGAAAGAAACAGTGGAATGTCTAAAACATAAGGGGACTCTGAGGCCTGCGGACGTGGAGAAGGTATACCTTGAAGTCTCCAAAAGCAGTAACTCAAATCAACTCTAGCGTCCGACACGGGCAGACATACTTGGATCTGCATAAAACGATGTGCAGAAGCATAGTATGAGTACACCACAATGGTACCCAGTAAGTATCAAGCCTGTAGAGTAGTGAAGAGGCCAGGTCAAGACACCTACTAGGATATATAAAAAACAATATGAAAACATAGTAACGATAAATAATGGAAGGCGGATAAATAATTGATACCGAACAAGTTAGTAACATGAACTAATGCCAAAATTTTAAACATGGAAATAACATAAAGAAAAAAATTAAAAACAACCACAATGATCATATACGGATAATATCTGATAGAACAAGAAAGAACAAAATAACAAGAAGTGTTCCCACCAAAACTCTTTGCAACATGAGATAAACAACAAGAATCACAACGAGGTAACACCTCGTGTAAATTAATAATCACAATAGAGGTAACGCCGCCTCGTATATATATATATATATATATATATATATATATATATATATATATATATATATATATATATATATATATATATCACAACCGAGGTACCGCCTCGTATATATATATATATATATATATAAAATAAAAAAAAATTACAACCGAGGTACCGCCTCGTATTCATAGTTCACAATCTTTCTTTATACTGCCGCGTAAGCCTTACATTTAAATAATTTCGAAAATATTTTTGCCCGAAATAGCTACATGCACTTTAGCCCACCTTATGATGTCGTGTGGCTTCAGGTAATTTGTCACGATTCAAAATCCAAACCGTCGTGATGGAACCTAACCCAACCCGCTAGGTAAGCCAATTAACAAAATAACATAATATAATAACGCTAATGTGAATCAAAGATGAGATAACTGAATTTCATACAAGTCTCAGGACCGGTAGTATAAATCATGAGCTTCTAAGATTTAGAATTTACAAGGCCGGTATAAAATACAATACATCATCTGTTTGAACTATACATGAACAGATTAAAATTCTAAAGCTACCAAGATCAAGAGGCAGCTATGACCGGAACGCAAGTACATCTTCAGATCCAGCTCCCACCATGCATAGCAACATCAACATTCAATATCTACACGCAAGGTAAAGAAGTATAATATGAGTACAACCGACCCCATGTACTCAATAAGCAACAAACCTAACCTTAGGTTGAAAGAAGTGACGAGCTGGGACAAGGGTCAGAGTCCAACTCCAATAACCAACAACAGTCATAACGAAAATAATAAAATGGTACATGAAAATAACTCAGAGGTAAGATACTCAACTCGTTCACAATTACAGAAAGATAGGCATGCCTTTCAAGTATAACAGTAAATCCCAAATCTTTCACCGAAAACCCTCAAAGATATATATAAGCAAGTTTGAAAACAGTGATTTTTCCCAAAAACCTTTCAACAGCAAATAAGATATTTCATTTTTAGATAGCATGAGGAAATTATATCTTTATGCCTACATGTCATTATACAAGTGAAATCATGAATGTCACCAAAAACTAGGTAGCAGGAGGAAAGGCATCTATATGCATGTATTTCAAGTACGCATGTCAAATTCTATGCATCTCAGTGATGAACTCGCATACTCACACTCTCAGAGTACTCAATAACTCAGTATTGTACGGGGCAGGTCTAGCCCAGGGAAGATCCATCCCTCAATATAAATAGCAACTGGCAGTCAGTCGCTCAATAATGTTTAGGGTAAATCCATCCTAGGGAAGATCCGTCCCAAATATAAATATTTAGGGCCAATCCAACCCAAAGATGCAAATAAACTAGGGCAGATCCAGCCCAATGCAAATGAACCAAAATGCAAATAAACCACGGTAGATCCAGCTCAATGCAAATGAACCAAAATGTAAATAAACCAGGGAAGATCTAGCCCAATGCAAATGAACCAGGGCAAATCCATTCCAATGCAAATGATTGCTAGCAATTGCACCCACTATGGGTGTGCAGACTCCGGAGGGGCCGATTCAGCCCAAGCGCTCTAATAAGCAAAATCCTAGCATGAATCAATAAAGCATGTTGCGGCGTGTAGTCTGATCCGATAAATGTCACTCACAATAGGCCCTCAGCCTCACTTAGTCATCAGCCTATCCAGTCTCTCGGGCTCACAACACTTATGCTAAGCAGCCCAAATCAATGATACGAGATGTGACAATATACGATAACAGAGACTGAGATATGATATAAAATGATGAATGTGACTGATCACATAACTGCAATTAAGCAAATAACTTAACAGCAAAGAACGACCACTGTTGGTCCCAATAGTACCAGCATATAGCCTAAACATGATTTCAAGTATGAATTACAGCTCAAGTGCTCTAACACATAGAGTACAGTAAAAATGTCCAGATACAATAGCTACAGAGTTTCATGGAATCAACTAAATCACAATTTACACAGTGCACGCCCACACACCCCTCATAAGTTTAGAAGTGTTGCTTACATCGAACAATCCAAATCCAATACCGAGCAAGCCAAGCGATGCTCCACAAATGCCATCCCGTGTGTACCGACCTCCGAAAGGCTCGAAACTAGCCAAAAGCAACTCAATTAAATCAAATAATGCCAAAGGAAACAAACCCAATCGATAAAGGTCGAATCTTTAATCAAAAGCCCAAAATCAACCCAAAAGTCCAGCCCAGGCCCGCGCCTCAGAACTCAATGAAACTTATAAAATCCGACAACCTATTAAATTACCAGTTCAACTATACTAGTTTTATTCAAATCCGACTCCAAATCGATGTTCAAAACTCAAAAACTCATTCTATGAAACTGTCACGACCAAAAATCCCACCACAGGCGTCGTGATGACACCTAGTTTCTAAGACTAGGTAAGACGATTCCAATTACCTTTTGAAGCTATTTTTTTTAAACTAACCGCAAAAATAATTACAATATACAACCTCCCAAGACTGGTAGTACTGAGTCACGAACGCTAACTGAATACATAGAATGATCACAAGGACCGAATATACAATACTGTTGGATTACAAGTTAACAGTACAATGAAATGAAAAGACTCCAAGGGACTGCGTCGACCAAGCATCTCTACCTTGAATCCTTATGATCCCGCTTTAACTCTGCTCAAGTCCGTTATCTTCAATACCTGGCTCTGCACAAAAATATGCATAAGTGTAGAGTGAGCACATCACATCGATGCCCAGTAAGTATCAAGACTAACCTCAATGGTGTAGAGACGAGGTACAGTCAAGACACTCACTAGTCTAATAATCTGTGCAATATAGCATACAAAAATAATAGAATACAAATAACAAAAAGGGAAACACCAATCAACTAGTGATTTATACAGCAAGGCAACGGGAACATCATAAATATTACTCAACGAATAATAAATACAGGTACAACCAATTAATCAAGTCTTTCAAAATATACATCTTTTATCTATAAGTCTTTCAATGAAAGTCTCTATAATATAATCCTTTTTACTAAATATATCTCAAATATACTTTCTTCAAATAAATATATCTTTCAAATAGCATTCTTTCAAATAAATCTCTTCTAAATATAATTGTTTCCAATAAATATCTTTCGAATATAATTCCTTCAAGTAAATATCTTTCAAATACAATTTTTTTCAAGTAAATATCTTTCAAATATAAATTCTTTCAAGTAAATAACTTTCAAATATAATTCTTTCAAGTAAATATCTTTCAAATATAATTCTTTCAAGTAAATATCTTTCAAATATAATTCTTTCAAGTAAATAACTTTCAAATATAATTCATTCGAATAAAAGTCACCATGTGACGCCTCATTTAACTTTCATCGCGTAAGAAATATATTCAACACATTACATCAAATGGCACGGCAATACCTTCGTGCACTTGTCTCATTCTCACCCAATATATATATATATATATATATATATACACCCTTCATGCATTTATATATTTCTCACAGTACATACATACAACAGTACCAACTAAGTGGGAGAAGTGCTAATAACAATAAAAAAGAATAAAGTAGTGCCAATAACAATAAAAACAATAACAACGACTACAAGTCATATAGAAAACATAGGTGCACAATAACATCTCAAGATAAAGGCATGAATGTATACACAACAAATAATATCACAATATAATATATATCTCTCGTCCTCTTCTGCACGGAAACACCATTTGTACCATGAGTATATGATAATATAAAAATAATTGCACGGCATCACCCTTCGTGCTTTTACTCTCATCCTCACCTGATAATATAAATGAAACGGCACGGCATCACCCTTCGTGCTTTACACTCTCAATGGCACGGCATCCCCCTCCGTGCTTTACACTCTCCCTCACATGATAATATAATTCAAATGGCACGGCATCACCCTTCGTGGTTTACACTCTTCCTCACCATGCACATGTATATCATTAACAAGCAAGGTAGGAAGCATAAATAACGTCAATGAGAGTGTTTAATCCACAACACAATACAATAATTCACATCACAATTTGCCACTGACCACAATCAAGTTCCAATATGTAGCAGAATCAATAAATTTCTCAATAAATAGCCCAAGGCTCCACATTCTTGATAATTATTTTAACTCCTCGATTTAAACTTATTTAATAAACATTTGCAGATAAGGATTCCATCATGAATTTAGTTCCAAGAAATATATCAAATCAACAAACACACGGAATTCACAAAAATACAAATAACAATGACACCAAATTATTATATAAAACACAAACTTGACAATTAAGGAATGCAGCATGATAACTCAAGTATTTACTAGTGCCAACAATTATCCAATTTAATACATAAAGATTCCTATAACTTTAAACCAATAAATTTGCACATATAAGCCCGAGTACGTACTCGTCACCTCGCGTACACGGCTTCCAACCACACCATTTTCACATAAGACTCAATGCCTGAGGGATAATTCTCCCACTCGAGGTTAGGCAAGATACTTACCTCTTTGAAGTTATGTCGATATTCCAAAATCATCTTCTTGCTTGCATTGACCTCTGGGCCTCTCCAATATAACCAAATTAATTGTATAACTTCATTAAAATTCATCGAAAATAATTCTGGATAATAATATGTCGACTTAAAAATTTATTCCAAAAAGTCAACAAAAGTCAACGCGGGGCTCGTCCCTCGGAACCCAATAAAATTTTCATGAAATCCGAATACCCATTCCGATACGAGTTCAACCATACCAATTTTATCGAATTCCAATAATAGCTCGACCTCCAAATCTTAAATTTTCGTTTTCAAATCCCTAATTTTAAACCCCCAATTTACACCTCAACAATATGTAATCTAATCGGATTATTCGATGATAATTCAATATTATGGAGTAGAAATGATCACAAGGGACTTACCTCAACTTTTTCCGTGAAAACCTTGCTCACAAATCGCCCAACCTGAGCTTGAAATGCCCAAAAATGGCAAAAGCTCGGAGCCTCTCTGTTTTTGTATTGCCCAGGGGTTTTCGCATCCGCGGTGGTTTCTTTGCACCTGCGGCTTCGCACCTGCGGTAAAATTCCTCGCACCCGCGGCTTCGCATCCGCAGCACAGTTTTTGCACCCACGGCAAATGTTTCACACCCGTGGCTTCGCATCCGCGACAACGTTTTCGCACCTGCGGCTTCGCACCAGCAGCAAATATTTCGCACCCGTGGTGCCTGGCCAGCCCATGAATTTTCCGCTTCCGCGACTCATTTCTCGCACCTGCGGCCTATTTTCGCGCATGTGCGATCATACCAGATGCCCAGCTGCTTCAACTCCTCCTCCGAATCCAAATTCGATCCGTTAAACATCCAAACTCACCCGAGGCCCCCCGTGACCTTAACCAAACATACCATCAAGTCCTAAAACATCATAAGAAATTAGTCAAATTCTTAAATCACATCAGACAACATCAAAACAACGAATCGCACCTCAAATCAAAATCTATGAACTTTGAACTTTCAAATTCTTTATCTTGTGCCGAAACACATCAAATCAATTCGGAATGACTTCAAATTTTGCACACAAGTCATAAATGCAATAACGGACCTATTCAAATTTCCAGAATCGGATTCCGACCTCGATATTAAAAAGTCAACCCCCCGGTCAAACTTTCCAAAAATTCAACTTTCGGCATTTCAAGCTTAATTCCACTACAGATCTCCAAATAATATTTCGGACACGCTCTTAAGTTCAAAATCACCATACGGAGCTATTGACATCATCAAAATTCCATTCCGAAGATATTTTCTCAAAAGTCAACTCTCCGGTCAACTCTTTCCATTTAAGTTTCAAATTAAGGATTATTCGTTTAATTTAATTCCGAATCTTTAGTAAATCAAACTCGACCACACCCGCGGGTCATAATACATATTGCGAAGCTGCTCGAGACCTTAAGTCATTGAACGGGGCATAAATCCTTAAAACTACAAGTCGGGTTGTTACAGAAACTTTAGGCTTAAACCCCCAATTTGCTCTTTAGGCTAAAACCATCGCACCCGCGGTAGAAAAATTCTGCTTCTGCGAAAACCTTCGCACCTACGCTCCAAATCCTCGCTTTGTGCACACGCAGGTGCGCTTCTTCCTCCGCATCTGCGATGATCTACAGCCAAGCCTATTTGCGCTTCTGCGGACAATATGTGGACTCGCATCTGCATCCATTCCTACGCAGATGCGGAAGCACCAGAACCAACATACCTTCAACAATGCAACATGAAATAAAAATTATCCACACCTCGTTCGAAACTCACCCGAGCCCCTCGGGACCCCGTTCGAACATACCAACATTTTCCATGACATAACAAAGAACTACCGAGGCCTCAAATAACGCATAACAATATCGAAATGATGAATTGTATATCAATTCAAACTTAAAGAAGTTTGAACTTTCAACTTCCAAAAACTAGCGTCGAAATATATCAAATTAACTTGAAATGGACTCAAATTTTGCACACAAGTCCCAAATGACATACAAAGCTATTCCAATTCCCGAAACCACAATCTGAATCCGATATCCTGAAAGTCAACTCTCGGTCAAACTTATGAATTTTCCGAATCTTCAAATTTCCAGCTTTCGCCAATTAGCGTCGGAACCTTCTAGAAATATCCAAATGCAAATCTGGGCATACGCCCAAGTCTAAAATCACCATCCGGACCTTACGGAGCCCTCAAAACTTTGTTCGTGGTGAAATTCACGAAAGTCAAACTTGGTCAACTCTTTCAACTTAAAGCTTCAACGATGAAATTCATTCTTCCAAATTAAACTTCGGATCGCCTGAAAACCAAAACTGATGATACACACCGGTCATAATACATTATACGGATCTACTCATGCCCCTAAACTACCAAGCAAATTGTAAATTCTCAAAATGATCGTTCGAGTCGTTACATCCTCCCTCACTTAAACATACGTTCATCCTCGAACGTGCCAAGAGTCATTCCAGAGCCTTTAAACCGTCGTGTAATCTTACCATGCACATACCCTGGGGTGATCTCATATCACCCTATTCCATATAGGCCTGACAACACAACATAACTGAAGATCATTTCTTCAACCTTAGCTTGTAAACTACAAAATCAAGTTTCCAACATCCAGAATTTCCTATAAGATCTGAATCTTGCATCTACTCACTGTATAAGTCTGAACTAGCTGTATCAAGCCATAACCATAACCATAACCCAAGATGTAATCACATGATATACCGCATAATAAACGTCATATCAAACAAATCCTCGTTCAAAAACCTTCGTACAGTTACAATGATTAAAGAGACATGTAGAAACTCATAACCACTTATCAGATCAACAAGTCATGGAGCTCCCTCTCCTTCGACAAGAACTATACCAATTTCTAAGCCAGTCAACGACATTATCCTTCCAAATATACCGCAAACAAATCAGATAGCACCCATTCTAGGTCCGATGACCTCATCTCATCACGCAACCACTCTAGTGACATGCCACATCAATACAACCTAAAACCATAACTCACGCAATCCGTGCACAGATAAGCAACAACCAAAATGTACTCAATCGTGGAAAATGACTCAAGCGAGAGAACCATCCCGCAAGTTCAACAAGTACCATCACAACCGCAATGCTACAAATTCATCTTACATAGTAGAACCAAGACACACGAATCTAACACAAAGGATCATATCCCGACATAACTCAGCTGCAATGCGTGACCCCATCCAAGCACGGGTCCACATGAAATACCTTAAGCCACCATGTTCAAAATCAACAACTACATGCAATTCGACATCAAATACACGAAGTGTATGACCATAACTACGAAGAAGTAAATAGCACAATATACCACAGTCCAGAGAGGACATAACCAAGGCGCAATCAACCATTCGACACCCGATTAACTATCTTGCTCAAATTCCTTTATAAGGCCCAAATAGGATTGCACCATGTGTGCCTATAACCAATGGATCCCAACCCCTCGTAGCATAGAAGGGTAACTCATAGAACATCTCCGAACACGAATAATCTCAGCTCTAATCGAATGGCACATCCCTCAACAACAGCAGTACGAAGTTAACCAATCCGATCCGGTGTAGAATACGCATCCTCATTGGGCCTGCCAATGGACCTCAAATCAACTCTGGTCATCCACAAATAGATAAATAAGCCTTCGAAAGTCCACAATGACCTAATCATAACACATACCATCATCTGGCGAGCTTTGGTCAGAACTTTACATTCCACAACCACGAAACAATCTGTTTCTGAGAACTCCTGGTCTCCAAGTCCATAGAACACATGAATCACCATATCTGATCCCAACTCCATCACCCAAATATCTAAGACATCTCTCATACACGATCATCCCATAAGGTATACTTTGATAATTCTACCGTGCCACATAGCAAAATCTGAATATCAGTAGTGGATCAACCAGGCGAGTACCACAATACCAATGAAGCATCTGGAAGTCAACACACAGTGCGCCTTCTGAAATGCGCACCTTTCTCAGGAATTACCAAGTAGTTATAACATCCATCTAAACATCGAAAACCGTCTATGCCGTCTAAGAATTTACGATCTTCCCTTCAAAGCTGACTGTGACCTTGCACATGAAAACCTCAATCCCATACAACAAATCACAGCTATCATGCCATCATATGAAAAGTACAAAAATCTCATAATCAACTCTGAGTCCAGCAGAAATACATACTCCATTAGCCAGGAACCTTCCACTTGATCTCATCCAGGAGAAAATCACAACACGCAACATGCTCCTCACGCTAGCAAGAGTTATATACCTCGAACCGTGGTAGAAACCATTGAGAATACTTTGAAATATACTGCACATAACCTAGCTATCAGAACCGAATATCTCTAACTCAACCAAGGCACGTAGGTCGCAAAAAACTCAAGAGCATTACCACAAAACACCTATAGAGACTCACCATATCATAAGTACCACAAAGAACCAATCGCGTCCATTGTCGTACTAATCCAACCTACTACCAAGCTATCACATTTCTCCGAGTTCCTTCCAAATTGCCCTCAAGATGACACTTCTCCTTATTAGAATACCAGGATCCTCACCCAAAGCTCACCGCAAGAGATTCTAGCATAAAACCACGCCGCCCTAAGGCCCATAAGCTGTTGTATTCCCTCTCAAGCACCCCAAAAGTATCACAATCGAGACACCCACTCTTAAGAGACTTTCTGTGAATCTAAAGTTGTTTCTTTCATCTTCCTGATATTGAAAGGTAAAATCCACGATGATATAGAAATATTGCAAGTCCGGATACCATCCGATGAAAATCTTAGATTCTAGCCATATACAAGTCCAAAGAATTCTCAATTGCCATATATAAAGCTTGAATCCATTAGAACCTTCTCGAGAGTCATCCACTCTGCACAAATCTCAATTGCACCGACCAAACGGGTCGAACGACATGTGCCCCATTAACACAAAAACACCTAAAGAAGTAACCCTACCTTAACGTAACCGAGCAAATTCATACACCGTGCACATAACATCTGTCACGAATAACAACTCAACTCATTCCATGATTTCCATATACCCATAAAGCGTAATATAACTCGTATCCAGAAATGCCTTTACTTGAGTCATCCTCGATCTCAACCTCTGCAAGTAATATCTGATTCACAAGTATGCCTCAAACCAAAATCAGTACACACATAACCACGCAATCAAATCGTCTATAGCAGACTCCCCCACTTGGTTTAAATCCATAGAACGAACACTCGATAACTCATAATACCCATACTCTATTACTGCCATAATCCCGCACTGAAGTTGAACTCAATCCTTACTAAGCTCATGTAACGCAAACCATCTAATACCTCAAAGCATCTGCAAATCTCGCATTCATCCTCGTGATGGTCAGGTCAACTTTCTCAACCAACCCGAACTCAAATCGCACAAATATAACCCACTGGTAGAAAGAAAGTCTCCACACAGCATCATAAAGACCACACATTCGTAGATTACCCCGCAGGTTATAACCCACCTACTTAGCCTAAAACTAATATCTCTCTACACCCTTTAATAATCGCACCACTACGCAATAACTTACTCTTCCTGAGTCTGAACTCATCAATAAAACATGAGAATCTAATTCGCTCCAATATTAAGCAGCATGAAAGATCCTTCAATACCCTCATAACTCGAGACTATGAGTCACATCAAAATAGAAATCAAGCACCCGGTAATCCTTTTTGCATCTCAAGCAAACTATTCTCGTCACAATCAAACCGTCTGAACACATTCCGGAGTCACATCATACTTCATCACATAGCTATCCAACCACACATCAAGCCACAAATTCAACTCATAGGGACACTACTAGACATATAAGTCTGAAAGCACATGCTCACACAACTAAAATCCACGTGCTCAAGCTACAGTCAAAACCTCGGCCTCAAGTCCTCCAGACTGGCCCATCATCAGCACACATAAATCACATCTCGCACTTCATCCATGGAATCACAACCCGTCGATGCACAACTGATACCTTGCGCTCACATGCGCATACGAATACGTGGAAAGAATTCAAAGAATTATGTTTCAAGCTGAATCAATTCTGACGATAAGGAAAGAAAGATGGAAAATTATCCTAAATGCCCTATAGCCTCTCGAAGATAAGTATGGACGTCATCATACCTATCCGCAAGACTCTACTAGACACTTGCTCATGACTTGTAGAACCTATGAACCTAAAGCTCTAATACCAACTTTTCACGACCCAAAATTCAAACCGTCGTGATGGTACCTAACCCAACCCGCTAGGTAAGCCAATTAACAAAATAACATAATATAATAACGCTGATGTGAATCAAAGATGAGATAACTGAATTTTATACAACTACAAGGACTGGTAGTACAAATCATGAGCTTCTAAGATTTAGAATTTACAAGGCTGGTATGAAATACAGTACATCGTCTGTTTGAACTATACAAGAACAGATTAAAATTCTAAAGCTACTAAGATCAAAAGACAGATACGACCGAAATGCAGGTACATCTTCAGATCCAGCTCCCGCTGTGCACAGCAAGATCAACATCCAATATCTTCACGTAAGGTGCAGAAGTATAGTATGAGTACAACCGACCCCATGTACTCATAAGTAACAAACCTAACATTAGGTTAAAGTAGTGACGAATTGGGACAAGGGTCAGAGTCCAACTCCAATAACAAACAACAGTCATAACGATAATAATAAAATGGTACATGAAAATAACTTAGAGGTAAGATGCTCTACTCATTCACAGTTACAGAAAGATAGGCATGCCTTTCAAGTATAACAGTAAATCCCAAATCTTTCGCCGAAAAACCCCAAAGATATATATGAGCAAGTTTGAAAGCGGTGAGTTTACCCAAAAACCTTTCAACAACAAATAAGATATTTCATTTTCAGAGAGCATGAGGAAATTACATCTCTATGCCTACATGTCATTATACAAGTGAAATCATAAATATCACCAAAACCAAGGTAGTAGGAGGAAATGCATCTCTATCCATGTATTTCAAGTACGCATGTCAAATGCTATGCATCTGAGTGATGAACTCACGCACTCACATTCTCAGAGTACTCAATCAATCAATACTGCACGGGGCAGGTCCAGCCCAAGGAAGATCCATCCCTCAATATAAATAGCAACTGACAGTCAGTCGCTTAGTATGGTTTAGGGCAAATGCAGCCTAGGGAAGATCCATCCCAAATATAAATGTTTAGGGCAAATCCAGCCCAAAGATGCAAATAAACCAGGACAGATCTAGCCCAATGCAAATGTCATGTCCCAAAATCCAATTAAAGGCCATGATGGCACCGGACACCACTGTCAGGCAAGCGAACCATAATCAATTAACTTAATTACCCATTTTAGTATTTTTGAAATAAATATTTCTTCCATGAAATTGTAAAGATAAAACTCATAGAGTAAATGATAAATAATTTTAGCAACTAATTTCTAAATAATTCACAATCATTCCCAAAACCCGGTGTCACAAGTGCATGAGCATTTACTAAGAAATTAAAAATAAAATACATCATCTGTCCAGAATACAAATTACACAGGAAAATATAATAACTACGAAGGAGACTCTGTTAGCTGCGGATCGTAATATAGAATGCAACTCACCTATGTCCCCACAATTATTAACCACATCTCTGCGCCCACAAGGCCGCTATGCATATATGTACCTACACAATAAAATGTGCAGCAAGTGCAGTTTGAGTACGAAAGCAATGTGTACCCAATAAGTATCAAGCCTAATCTCGAAATGGTAGAGACGAGATAGCCGACTTTGACACTCACTAAATAAAGAAAAAAATACTTACCGAGCTAGAATACTCATTACTTACAAAATATCCGATCATCAGACACAAGCACGCTAAGTGCATAATACCATCCTTGGAAGGACCGACAACTCCATACGCTACAAAACTCAAGCATAACTAAGGTGCAATATATGTTCTAAATCTTAAGAGCCATCCTGCTCACATAACACCATCGCTACGCGGAACCTTAACACATAAAAATTTTATCAAACTGTTTCATAACTCACACAGTACAATATAGTATTACATGAAATAACCGACGATGAAACGACATCTAACGTTTGAATACTCCTACATAGGGAGATGTTATGCTGAAATGAACACATCCGGTCTGATATAGAGCCCGTATTCATATTTAAATCCATCCACAAACCTCAAGCTGATTCTGATCGCATCGTACTAGGCTAATAACCTTTAAAGTATCCATAATAACCCTTTTCCCCATAACATACAAGAATAGCCATCATAACCGGAACAATACTTCCACAGTCGACAACCAAATGAACCAAGTGTCCTCCAGGCATAAGTTCTCGAATCAGCGATATTATCACAATCTTTATACTTGGTTTCAATCTTCACTCAATCAAGTAACTACATGTCACTCTTATACAATCTTTTCGTGAGACACGCTCCCACGACCTTTCGCACCAGGTAACAAGTATGCACATCCATGCTACCGGTTACACTAATGTTGTAAATCATATCAAGAATCCACAAATCAATACACAAGGTCTCTTACACCTGACATCGACCTTAGATGATGCCAAAAATAATACCATCTTACTTTAAACATCTAAATCCCTTTCCTGCTCATCCGAGCTCATGACATCCTTGTCAACACCGAACCGAAATCTTAAATCCTCAACTTTCGAATCCCATGCTACTTAGTGCACTTAACCACGCCAATGCGCAGGAGTACAAGAATTCCATCATAACTCCCCAACCACTAATAGGGTAAACACTTCATCATATAGAAACCTTCTTCTTAACTTAGTGCAAGAGAACCATTGCAACACATGACTGAATTCCCATATCCGTAGAAAATACCGGCCTCAAGTAGTGGTCTAAACCACCATAACTCTTCTGGTATCCCTCTACACATAACATATCATAATACTTGAATTCCTCCAAATAAAATCAATTACGGCGGCCGTCAAGCCTCGCACGTACCGCCATAAATCACATGCATAATTCAATGCGATGAAGGAACTGATCATTGCCACCATCATGCTGATTCAACCATTGTTAACCAACCCGTTTTTTTCTCAATTTATACTCAACTTACCTTAGAAATAATAATAGCTCCATTCATTACATCATGAACTCAAATCTGTACTCATCCCGAGTGATCTTATTTCACGAGACCACGCTGTTTTAAACCCCCTAATCATCCCATACGCCTCCTTGTGCGCACTTTCACATCTTCAATTGGTACACCAATTCCGATACTTCTTTTATGAATCCGAAGTTATTTCCTTCCGTTTCTCTAATGCTACACCACAACCTGAAGATAACGCAGAGTACTCCAAGCCCCATTTCATAATCTGCTATAAAAGCTCGATACTCAACCATACTATAGACTCGAGATCCTTAGATACCACACTTTAAATTGTTGAATCCACTAGGACCGTTATTGAGAGTCACTTGCTCTGACTTGTTCCCAAACATAATTAATTCCAAGGCCTTGCTAGCACATGGACACTTTATCAAGGAAATATCCGACTATTTCACGTTCCCGTGCATTACATCTACAGGAAGCATAAACTCTGAGTCTTCCAAAAACCTGAATATGAATTAATAAGGCCAAATATGGCACACATTCCCCAAATACTTTGCTCAAACTACCACTGATGTTTTTTTTCCTTAGTTGCAATGACCCACGAATACACCGATAACCAGAAACCGCACAAGTTGACATTGCACAATCCAATCATAGATGGTGGGGCTCTCCCATTTAGCTTGAAGCTACAATTACAAAATTGTTGGAATCCACCTAGATTCTTTATTCATTGTTGACATGATCCTACACACGCAACTCGCCAAAGTTTCTCGAAATCCTTCTATTAACCTTTAATAAACACTCCGAACCACTAGCCACATTTACATATTAAATTTCATACCGGAAGCTTCGTCAATACCACGCAACCGCTAACTGCTCACAGGAGATAACCCACCCGTGGAAATTACATGCCGACATATTACAATGCCGTTGCACTGGGTACAAATACTACAAAATCAGTAGATCATCCTGAGTCCAGGCTTATTCACCAGCTGCACCAGTCTGTTCACTCCTTATGGACGTCAATTAGAGGTGCGACATTACCTTCCAATCCAAAGTCATGTTGTATCCTTCTTCATATCAAGAAACTCCCTCCTGTTGTATCCAATCTTCCTCAATATAGCAGCTAATATTACAACTTAAGTCTGTAGACCTAGTCATTGTCCATTCTACATCCCAAATCACTCCAAACGTTCCTCAAGACATGTAATCATCCTACTACGTAACCCATGTGCTACCTTGGCACTCTCCCATTTTGGTCAACCATCTCCTTTAAGCAACTACTCTGCTTCTATTTTCTTACACTTGGCCTTTTTGGAGCCTAACCACCGCAAGGCACCTACCACATGTCCTTTCTCATCCTTCACTGTCCAGTTGTTGTTTTAACTCAAAATCCGTCTCTATAGCACTTGAACCAATAGCTTGTTACCAACTTTATACCTTTCTGACGATCATCCTTCTCGAGACATCAATACTAGAAACACTGCTTCGATCCTGAATCATTGTGCACCACGATCTGTAATAACTGCTTCCCCTATACCAATTCCTAACACCCCGTCGTGAAGGCGAGTTGAAGAAAACCATAACACAGGCAAACCTTAACGCATTTTACAAGGCGACGACACTACATCAAAATTGAGAACTCTACTACACTCGAAAAATATCAAGCTTCGTTACTCCATCAACCCCAAACCTGAACATTCATAGTCTGATTGCCTTTTCTCCGCTGAAATTAAAATATGGAACCTATGAATCATGTACTGAGAAAACCTTCTTTCAAGTCGTTTACTGCCCTGACACATAGACGGGCATTTTACCATTTCACAAACATTGTGCGATAACAACGCACAAATCCTCATAACAATCATTGCCAAATTTCAAAACCTTAGGCAGTACTGATACTTAACTTGAAACGACAGAGCATCCTTTCGCAAGGTGACGACAATAGCCCAATTAATTGCACAGGGAGAAGCACCACGCACTACATCTGTAGCACCATTAAAACTTTCCTCGATCCTCAATGTATAGCAAGCGCTTCACGTCACATAAGATTGAATATGAAGGAAATGTAGGCATAAGCCTCAAAGGAATTGAATCGCACGATGAGGAATCAAGAAGGGAAGTATACCTAACATCCCTGTAGCCTCTCGAAGATAAGCACAGACGTCTCCGTACCGATCCGCAAGACTCTACTAGACTTGCTCATGACTCGTGAGACCTACGTGAACCTAGTGTTATGATACCATGTTGTCACGTCCCAAAATCCAATTAAAGGCCATGATGGCGCCTGACACCACTGTCAGGCAAGCGAACCATAATCAATTAACTTAATTACCCATTTTAGTATTTTTGAAATAAATATTTCTTCAATGAAATTATAAAGATAAAACTCATAGAGTAAATGATAAATAGTTTTAGCAACTAATTTCTAAATAATTCACAATCATTCCCAAAATCCGGTGTCACAAGTGCATGAGCATTTACTAAGGAATTAAAAATAAAATACAGTATCTGTCCAGAATACAAATTAGACAGGAAAATATAATAACTATGAAGGAGACTCTGTTAGCTGCGGATCGTAATATAGAATGCAACTCACCTATATCCCCACAATTATTAACCACACCTCTGCACCCACAAGGCCGATGTACGTATATGTACCTGCACAATAAAATATGCAGCAAGTGCAGTATGAGTACGAAAACAACGTGTACCCAGTAAGTATCAACCCTAATCTTGAAGTGGTAGAGACAAGATAGCCGACTTTCACATTCACTATGGGTCAATAATAATAATTGAAATAAATTGTAATTATTCAAATCAACATGGTTCACAGAGTTAACAATAATTTTATTCAATTAGCAGAAATAAAAAAATCCTTCAAATGCAACAATTTTCCAATTTATTTATTTAAATCATGCAATTTCAATAAAACTTTCAATTTATCAAATGGCTTTACAAGCTGTAATTCAATTTCAATAAATTTTTAATTTATCAATTAAATCTCATTTACACGAATAACAATTAATTCCTTAACAAGCAAGAATAATAATTCATTAAATTTCAAGGATTTTCTAATTTATCAATTAGCTTCGCAAGCTAAAATAAATTATTAAAGTATCGTGTAATTATTATTATTAAGCACAATTTCTGCCGAGGATGTACGACCCGATCCAGAGTGTCGTGTACAATGCCGAGGGACGTGCGGCACGATCCATAGATGCATTTATTCTGCCTAGGTGTTCGGCCCGCTCCACAAGAAAGAAGGACATTTTTTTATGTACCTCCGGAAGGAGAGTATATTTATTATGAGATAAATTCGGGAGGAGAACAATTTTTTTTAACAATTAATTGATTTAAACAGAAAATCAAGCACATGAGATTTTCATCCTTTAATATCTTTGTCTAACAATTCACAATATATTCATATATATCAATTAATATTAATTAATCAAGGAATACAATTTACACAAGTAATTCATACTCTGAGTCCTAAACTACCCGGACTTTAGCATTAATAGTAGTTACGCACGGACTCTCGTCACCTCGTGTGTACGTAGCCCCCGCAATTAGCAACAATTATTCAATTTAATCCCTATGGGGTAATTTTCCCCTCACAAGATTAGACAAGAGACTTACCTCGTCTCAAAGTCTACTTTCCAATTATCGCATCGCGTAAAATTCTTGATTTGATGCCGAAAAATACGAAACTATCCAAAAGTTATATAAAATAATTAATATATGTTCAATAAATTCGAAATTCATCTATTAAATAAATTACCCTATCCAAAATGGTAAAATTTCTAGAATTCACCCCGGGCTCACGTGCTCGGATTCTGAAACATTTTGGATGAAAACGTTACCCATATCTCAAGAACTTGAATATATAATTTCTACTCAATTCCATAATCATTTTCGTGGTGAAAAATCAGAAATGCCAATTTCTAGGGTTTGCAATAGGTGTGAATTAACTTACCTCCAAGTTGTTAGGTGAATGCTCCTCTCAAGAAGCTCCCAAGATCGTCCACGAATGAAGAAATGCGCAAAAATGTACAAATCCCCGCCTTAAACACTCACTACCCAGCGATCATCGCGCCAGCGAAAAACTATTTTGCACCTGCGGCTTCGCACCCGCGATGGATTTTTCGCACCTGCAGCTTCGCACCCGAGATGGATTTTACGCACCCGCAGCTTCGCACCCGCGATGGATTTTTTGCATCCGCGGCTTCGCACCCGCGATGGATGTTTCGCACCCGCGATCACACCAGATATCAGCTGCCTCAACTCTTCTTCAAATTTCAAATTTGATCCGTTAACCACCCGGAATCCACCCGAGACCCTCGGGACCTCAACCCAATATGCCAACATGTCCTACAATATCATACGAACTTATGTGAAACCTCAAATCACATAAAACGACGCTAAAACCATGAATTATGCTCCAATTCAAGCTTAATGAAACTTAAAATTTCCAACTTCTACATTCGATGTCGAAACCAGTCAAATCAACTCCGATTGTTCCCACATTTTGCACACAAGTCATAAATGACATAACAAAGCTATGAAAATTTTCGGAACTGTATTCCAACTCTGGTATCAAAAAGTCAACTCCCCGGTTAAACTTCCAAACTTAAATTCTTGTTTTAGCCATTTCAAGCCTAATTTCACTACGGACTTCCAAATAAAATTCCGATCACGCTCCTAAGTCCAACATCACCATACGGAGCTATTAGAATCATCAAAATTCTATTCCGGGGTCATTTGCACATAATTCGGCATCCAGTCACTAATTGAACTTAAACGTTTTAATTATTTTATCAACATTCCATGTCTCAGGCTAGGGACCTCAACATTTGATTCCGGGCATACGCCCAAGTCCCAAATCACGATACGGACCTACCGAAACTGTCAAAATACTGATCTGAGTCCGTTTGCTCAAAAAGTTGACCAAAGTCAAACTTGGCCTTTTAAAGCCAACTTAAGGAACCAAGTGTTCCGATTTCAACCCAAACACTTCCAAATCCCGAACCAACCATCCTCACAAGTCATAAATCATTTAAAGCGCATACGGGAAGTTTTATTTAGGGGATCGGGGTTCTAAAAGTCAAAACAACCGGTTGGGTCGTTACAGCAAATGAACCAAAATGCAAATAAACCAGGGCAAATCCAACCCAATGCAAATGAACCAGGGCAGATCTAGCCCAATGAAAATGATTGCTAGCAATTGCGCCCACTGTGGGTGTGCATACTCCGTAGGGGCCGATCCAGCCCAAGCATTATAATAAGCCAAATCTTGGCATGATTCAATAAAGCATACTGCGGCGTGCAACCCGATCCTATAAATCTCACTTACAACAGGACCTCGGCCTCACCGAGTCATTAACCTCTCCAGTCGCTCAGGCTCACAACACGCATGCTAAGAAACCCAAATCAATGATACGAGATGTGACAATATACGATAACAGAGACTGAGATATGATATGAAATGATGAAGGCGACTGAGCACATAACTGCAATTAAGCAAATAACTCAACATCAAAGAATGGCCACTGTAGGTCCCAGTAGTACCAGCATATAGCCTAAACATGATTTCTAGCATGAATTATAGCTCAAGTGCTCTAACACATAGAGTATAGTAAAAATGTCCAGATATAATAGCTACATAGTTCCATGGAATCGACTAAATCATAATTTATATGGTGCACGCCCACATGCCCGTCACCTATCATGCACATCACCTCAACATCAATCACATAACACTTAATTCGGGGTATCATACACTCACCACCAAGTTTAGAAGTGTTACTTACCTCGAACAAGTCAAATCCAAAACCGCGCAAGCCAAGTGATTCTCCAAAAATACCATCCCGCACGTACCGACCTCCAAACGGCTCGAAACTAGCCAAAAGTAACTCAAATACATCAAATAATTCCAAAGGAAATAAACTCAATCAATAAAGGTCAAATCTTTAATCAAAAGCCCAAAATCAACCCAAAAGTCAAACCCGGTCTCGCCCCTTGGAACTCGATGAAACTTAAAAAATTCGACAATGCATTAAATTATAAGTCCTACCATACTAGTTTCATTCAAATCCGACTCCAAATCGATGTTCAAAACTCAAAAACTTATTATATGAAACTTTAGGCTAAAACCCCCAATATATTCTTTACAATTCATAATCCAAATACCAAAAACAAAGATAGAATCACGAAATATAATATAACCCTAGTATAAACACTCAACTCAATCCTTGTGATAAAATTCTCCTCAAACATCGCTTCAATCCGAGCCCCAAATATCAAAATATGATAAAGAACCAAAAACCTCGATTTTATAACTTTTGCCCAGAAATTCCGCATATGCGGTCACGCTGTCGCATCTGTGACCCCCACTTCTGCGGTAACATGCTTCGCTTCTGCAAACAGAGCTAGACCCAGCTCACCTCGCATCTGCGGAAGCACCAGAACCAGCATACATTCAACAATGTAACATGAAACGAAAATGATCTGAACCTTGTCCGAAACTCACCCAAGCCCCTCGGGACCCCGTCCGAATATACCAACAAGTTTCATGACATAAGAAGGGCCTACTCGAGGCCTCAAATCATGCATAACAACATCAAAATGATGAATCGCACATCAGTTCAAACTTAAAGAACTTTGAACTTTCGACTTCCAAAAACTCACGCCGAAACAAATCAAATCAACTCGAAATTAACTCAAATTTTGTACACAAGTCCCAAATGATATAACGAACCTATTCCAATTCCCGTAACCACAATCAGAATTCGATATCCTCAAAGTCTACTCTCGGTCAAACTTATAAACTTTTCAAACCTTCAAATTTCCAACTTTTGCCAATTAACGCCGAAATCTTCTAGAAATATCCAAATGCAACTCCGGGCACATGCCCAAGTCCAAAATCACCATCCGGACCTAACGAAGCCTACAAAACTTTATTCCGAGGTCAAATTCATAAATATCAAACTTGGTTAACTCTTCCAACTTTAAGCTTCAATGATGAAATTCATTATTCCAAATCAAACTTCGGATCACATGAAAACCAAAACCGATGATACACACCAGTAATAATACATCATACGGAGCTACTCATATCTCCAAACTACCGATCAAACTGAAAATGCTCAAAATGACCGGTCGGGTTGTTACATAATTTCCTTACAAGCAACACGCACATAAGTCCCACCTTATGTATCTGTATGCACATTAACCCCTATCCTTGTATCGCCGTATGCGTCAATATCATATCACAATTACAATTAGCACGACAAGTACCCATATATCACAACTTGCCAATAATCAACAATATCAATGTTTCCACAACAATAGTCCATGGCTCCACCAGAACGTGTACAAGAATATCAATAATAATAATGAATGTAAATTCTCTACAAGAATGATGTCTCAACAATTAATACTTCACCTCAATGTGATAACGGCTTTCACAACTTCAAGACCAATGACTCAACAAGGAGAAAGCTAATGTGCAACAACAAAACTAAATAAGAATAACTCACAATGGAAGAGATATCATATACCGATGACTTCAAATGAGGATAATCAACAATGAAAGAGATATTATATAATAATGACTTCAAATAATGATGATCAACAATGAAAGAGACATGTAACACTAAACGATGCAACAAGTTTAGCTAGGCATAAGAGCAAATTATCAAGTAGAATGTAGAACAAGTGTTACAAAATCATTTAAGGCATGTAAGGATAGACTAACACAGGTAAGAATAGATTGACAATGAGAATTTAGAACATGATATAACAATTCAATTAAAGCATAGAAGAGTTTAAGTAGGCTAAACCGATCAAATACCACATACAACCTGTGTACCCACTCATCACCTTGCGTACATGGCTTTCACATAACACAAATGACACAATTAATCCTAAATTGTGATGACCCGATAGGTCACTTTGCGTTTTAGCCTTCATTTCTATGTTTTGAGACCTCGAATAGCTCTGTTTAGCCTTCCTCGATTTGCGTGTGTAGTGTGTGTTTTTTATTCAAAACCGTTTATGTGAAAAATTAAAGAAAATGTGAAATTTAACCTTAAAAAATTATTTGAGTTGACTACGGTCAACAGTTTATGTAAACAGACCCAGATCAGTGTTCTGAGGATCCCGATGGGTCTGTATAGTGATTTGGAAATTCGGCATGTGCTCGAAATCGAATTCAGAAGTCCTAACTTGTTTAACGTGATTTGTTGAAAATTTGTAATTGGAAAGTTTAAAAAATTCCTAAGTTTGAGCCGTAGGTTGACTTTGTCGCTATCGGGTTTGGATTTTGGTTTCAGAACTTGGTATAGGTTCATTTCACTATTTATGAATTGTCTGCAGAATTAGGTACAAAACAGAGTTGATTTATCGTGATTCGGATGTCCGGTTGTAAATTTGAAAGTTCTTAAGTTTTATTGAAAATTTAATACATGTTGATGTTTGATTCGTGGTTCTAGGTGTTACTTTGGTGTTTTGATCGTGTACGCGAGTCCATATGATGTTATTACACTTATGTGCATGTTTGGTTTGGAGCCCGAGAGGCTCGAGTGAGTTTTGGATAAGCCACGGATCAATTCGGACTTGAAGGATTGCTGGGTTTTCACTGCTGCTGATATCTGGTGTATCCTTCTTCGCAATCGCGAAGGATAACTGGGGACTGTGGAGGATTTCTTCATCGCAAATGCGTAGCATTGGGGGGTAACCCTCCACGAACGCGGCTCTTTACTCCCTAACGTGATGAGTAAGGGTTTTGGGAGGGGAGTAGCTAGGTGTTCTATGAGAACGCGATCAAAGGGTAGCGAACGTTATGGCTAGGGGGAATTCATCGCGAACTCAAAGAGCATCACGCGAATGCGAAGGCCACTTGGTCCACAATGCTTTGTGATCGCGTCAGGTCCTTCGCGAACGCGATGAAGACCTGACGCCAGAGATTTAAAATATCCCAAAGATGGAAGTTTCTTCATGTTTCACCATCTTCACATTAGTGCTCGGCCTAAAGGCTATTTTGTAGAGACATTTCATCCCTACTTCATAGGTTAGTATATTTTAACTCGTTTCCTTCCATTTCCATCAATACCCATTGATTTCTAACCTTTAATCTATGCTCTTTCATGGAAGAAAATTAGGGATTTGGGTAGCATTGGGGGTTTTATAAAATTCTGATTTATACCTCAAATTGAGGTCGGATTTCGAAACTAATCACGTAATCGGGCTCAGGGGTGAATGGGTAATTGGGTTTTAGTCTGAATATCAGATTTTGACCGAGCGGGTCCGGAGTTGACTTTTTGGGGAAAGTGTAAAGATCTTTGCTTTATCTATTTTAATTGATTTTCCTAGTATTGTTTGATGATATTAAGTCGATTTTGGTTAGATTCGCATTGTTTGGAGGTAAATTTTAGAGGAAAAGCTATGGTTGAGCTTTGATTTGATTGAGGAGCGAGGTAAGTGTTGGGTCTAACCTTGATTTGAGGGAATTAGGAATCCTTGAACTATATGTTTTGTGAATTACGTGTGACACAGCATATATGTGAGGTGATGAGTGTATATACGCCGTCAAATTAATTATTTTCGTGTCTTTCTCGTATCTTATGAATTATCTCACTCCATGTCTTAATTGTTACATGCTTTAATTGCTTTCCCATGCCATAATTTGTTACTTGTCATTAATTATTCTTGTATTGAAATGTTCCTCCTTAATTGTCACGCACTTGACTTGTCTTGTAAATATTGTATTATTTGTAGCATTCCTTTAATTAGTGCATGGTTCCGTTATTGATTTGCTTTCATAATCTTTAATCGTAGAGATTCTTGTGAATTGAGCTATTATATTGATTATATTTATTGAAATTATTTATGGATCGGGTTGCACGCCGCAACGGTTGTGATATGGTGGAATAAGGGAGGATTTTGATATCGATATGGTGGGATCGGGTTTCATGTCGCAACGGTTGTGTACGTAATACTTGATATTGATAAATTGTGATATGGTGAAATAAGGTAGCATTATGACATTGATTATGATGATACAGTGGGATCGAGTTGTGCGACGCAACAGATTTTATATGGATTCTTGATATTGATAATTGAATCTATGGTGAAATAAGGGAGGATTATGTGTGTACGGTGGGATCGGGTTACATGCCGCAACAGATTGTGTATGTTGTATTCGTTGTGGTTATTGTGCTGGTTTCCAGCTTTGTTATATGAAATTACGAGATCGGTTAGTCTGGGTTCTCTGATTGCGAGGACTGAGCTCATTTTCATAAATTAACTGCTTTACCGTCATTTCATATTTCCTTCGTTGTTATTATTATTATTACGGCATACATGTTATTGTAAGTGACCCTCTTTAGCCTCATCACTACTTCGTCGAGGTTAGGCTCGGTACTAACAGAGTACATGAGATCGGTTGTACTCATACTACACTATGCACATCTTGTGTAGATTTTGGAGTTGGTCCTAGTGGCGGTCAGTAGATTGCTCGGATCCAGTGCTTGATGGACTCTTTAGGTAAAGTTGCACAGCGTTTGCAGCTTTGAAGTCCCCTTCTACATTACCTTAGATATTTATTTCGATTTAGACAGTTATGCTTTTATCCAGATTATTATTTCTAGTACTCTAAACATTCGCGTATTTGTGACACCAGTTCTATGATTGTATTTAGATATCGCCGTTATTCTAGTTTATTTACTCTATTTTAGTTTATTCAGCTTATTGGTTTTCATTTGATTTGAATTGTTAAAAATGGCTAAACACTATATCTAACATTGGTTTGCCTAGCAAGTGAAACGTTAGGCGCCATCACAGTCCCGAGGGTGGGAATTTCGGATCGTGACAAGATGGTATTAGAGCACTAGGTTGTCTAGGTCTCACGATTCATGAGCAAGCTTAGTAGAGTCTGGAGGATCGGTAGGTAGACGCCTGTACTTATCTTCCAGAGTCTATGGATCATAGGTAAATTTTTACTTCTTTCCTTTTCTATCGTGCGATTTTATTCTATCATTGATGATTGAACCATTCTATTCTTGTTCTCTCGCAAATGGCGAGAACACGCACAACATCTACAGTCGGATAGGAGTCATAGCCCCCTATGGAAGCTACCATCAGGGACTGAGGTCGAGGCCAAGGTCAAGCCATAGGTAGAGCTCAGCCTAGAGCTCAGGCAGCAGCACCTGCATTGGAGCCTCAGGTGGATCAAGAGGAGGAAGTCCCAGCTCAGACCGTACCTGTCAGACCAGCTCAGGTCCCAAAGGGGTTTATAGCCACTCTAGTGCTTCAGTATGCTCTAATATGCTTGGTGGGCCTTATGGAAAGTGTGGCCCAGACCGGTGCATTTTCGGTGGCACCAACTGTCTCTCGGGTTGGGGGAGAAGCATAGACTCCTGCTACTCATACCCCGTAGTAGGCAGGTCCCCTATATTAAATTCCAGTAACCTAGCCAGTTGGGGTGGTTCAGCCAGTTGTTGCGGCATAGGCCGGTGATAGGCTCTCTATGACTTTTGAGGGCTTGTTAAGGTTGGATAAGTTTACCAAACTCTTTCATGTTCATTTTAGCGGTGCATATTTTGAGGACCCACAGGATTACCTGGACCGTTTCCATGAGGTGTTGCACAATATGGGTATTATTGAGACCAATGGGGTCGACTTTGCAGTGTTCCAGATGACCGGTTCTGTCAAGAGATGGTAGAGAGATTATATGTTGACTAGACCAGTTGGTTCGCCTGCACTTACCTGGGATCAATTTTCATAGCTATGTCTAGAGAAGTTCATTCCAGTTACTCTAAGAGAGGATTACCGCAGGCTGTTTGAGCGTCTTTAGTAGGGTAGTATAATTGTTACCCAGTATAAGACTCGATTTGTGGACCTAGCTCGCCACACCATTATCTTGCTTCCTATTGAGAGGGAGAGAGTGAGGAGATTCATTGATGGGATCACTTTCACTATCAATCTACAGATGGCCAAGGAGACCGAAGACGATATTTCTTTTTGGAGGGCCGTAGATATTGCTAGACGGATCGAGATGGTTCGTAGTCAAGAGAGAGGGTCGGTGTGTGATAAGAGGCAATGCCTTTCCGGTGGTTTTAGTGGTACCTCATCTGGAGGCAGGGGTACTTTTGGTTGAGACATCCTCCTAGGCAATTTTAGCCAGTACTTTAGGCATCTCACAGTGCTTCGGGGAGTAGTGGTCCTTATGTATCTCATTCTGGGTGGCCAGCCTACAGTGCACCATCAACTCCTATTAGTGCACCTCCGATCCTGAGCTACCACTTTGGTTATCTGGCCCGTTCAGGTCAGTTACAGTTTTAGCAATCACAACAGCATGATGGGTGTTTTGAGTGTGGGGGTACATGTCACATCAGGAGGTTCTATCCAAGATTGTTGAGCAGCATGCCACAGTAGAGTTCTCTGCTCAGCAAACTAAAAGCAGAGGTCAGGCAGCCAGAGGTGGAAGTCATGTAATTAGAGGTGGAGGTCAGGTCGTTAGAGGTATAGGCAATCCAGCTAGAGGTCATCCGAAAGCCGGAGGTCAGGGTAATGGGCCCCCTTATTTTATGCATTCCCAGCTAGACCCGAGGTCGAGACACCTGATGCCATCATCACAGGTATTGTTCCAGTTTTCCATAGAGATGCTTCAGTTCTATTTGATTCGGGCTCTACTTATTCCTATGTGTCGTCCTATTTTGCTTCATATCTGGTTATGCCTCATGATTCTTTGAGTGCTCTTGTTTATGTGTCCATACCTGTGGGAGATTCTATTATTGTAGATCGTGCCTATTACTCGTGTATGATCACTATTGGGAGTCTTGATATTAGTGTAGATCTCCTACTTCTTGATATGGTAGACTTTGATGTTATTTTGGGTATTGCTTGGTTGTCACCTTATCATGCTATATTGGATTATCACCTTATCATGTTATATTAGATTATCACTCCAAGACGGTAACCTAAGCCATGCCGAGGTTGCCTCGATTAGAGTAGATAGGGACTCCTGGCCATTCTACCAGCAGGGTTATTTCTTATGTCAAGCCTCGACGTATGGTCAAGAAGGGATGTCTAGATTATTTGGCCTATATTCACAATTCTAGTGTAGAGGTTCCTCCATGGATTCGATAGTAGTTGTGCGTGAGTTTCCAGAGCTGTTTCCTGCAGATCTGTCGGGGATGCCACCCAACAAAGATATTAACTTCTTTATTGATTTGGCTACGGCACGCAACCCATTTCAATTCCACCATACCCTATTGCCCCGCCTGAGTTGAAGGAACTGAAGAAGAAGCTGCACGATTTGCTTGATAAGGGATTCATTAGACCTAGTGTCTCACCTTAGGGTGTGCCCGTGTTGTTCGTGAAGAAAAACAATGGTTCGATGAAGAAGTGTATAGACTATCGACAGTTGAACAAAAGTCACTATCAAGAACAAGTATCCATTGCCGAGGATTGATGACTTATTTGATCTGCTTCAGGATGCCAAGGTTTTTTCGAAGATCGATTTGAGGTATGGCTACCATCAATTGAATATTAGGGCATCAGATGTCCCAAAGACAGCTTTTCGGGCTCGGTATGGGCATTATAAGTTTCTAGTGATGTCATTTGAGTTGGCAAATGCCCAGCAACATTTATGGATTTGATGAACTGGGTATTCAAGCCCTATTTGGATTCTTTTGTTATCGTATTCATTAATGATATCTTGATCTACTCCCACAATTGAGAGGAGCATGAGCAGCATCTTCGGATTGCACTTGAGACTCTGAGAGATAGTCAGTTATATGCCAAGTTTTGAAAGTGAAATGTTGTACTCAACTCAACCGCCTAACTCATGTTGTACGACATTCTAGAAGTGCGAGGTGAATTGTGTACCTCGATCAGAAATTATGGACACGAGAACACCGTGAAGACGGATGATCTCGCGGATGTAGATCTCAGCTAACCACTCTGACAAATATGTAACTGCCACTGGAATGAAAAGTGCCGACTTGGTCAACCTGTCCACAATGACCCATACCGTGTTAAACCTCTTTTGAGTTTGTGGAAGCCCAACAAAAAAATCCATGGTAATACGTTTCCACTTCCACTCAGGAATCTCTACCCTCTGAAGCAAACCATCAAGCCTCTAATGCTCATACTTTACTTGTTGACAATTTAGACACTGATCCACATATGCAACTATATCATTTTTCATTCTCCTCTACTAATAATGCTGCTGCAAATCCTGATACATCTTGGCGGCACCCGGATGAATGGAATATAGGGAACTATGGGCCTCCTAAAAAATCAACTCACGAAGCCCATCCATATTAGGCACACAAATACTACCCTGCATCCGCAACGCCCCATCATCCCCGATAGCAACCTGCTTGGCACCACCGAGCCACACCGTGTACTTAAGGACAAGAAAATGGGGGTCGTCATATTGACGCTCTCTGATGCGCTCAAACAAAGAAGACCGAAAGACCTTGCAAGCTAGAACACGACTGGCTCTGAAATATCTAACATCGAGAACTGATTGGCCAAAGCCTGAACATCTGATGCAAGCTAGTACAACATTTCACTTTCAAAATTGGAGGATATGTTTCACACTTTTGTTATGGATTTTATGGGTTCTTGGGATCAGTTCTTGCCACTTGCGGAGTTTGCCTACAATAACAACTACCAGTTGAGTATTTAGATGGATCTCTATGAGGCATTGTACGGGAGGCGGTGTCGTCCGCCAGTTGGTTGGTTCTAGCCAGGAGAGGCTCGGTTGTTGGGTACTGATTTGGTTCAGGATACCTTGGAAAAGGTCAAGATGCTTCAGGATCGACTTCGCACTGGTCAGTCTAGGCAGAAGAGTTATGCCGATCAGAGAGTTCGTAATGTTGCATTCATGGTTGGAGAGAGGGTATTTCTCCGGGTTTCACCCATGAAGGGTGTGATGAGGTTTGGAAAGAAGGGCAAGTTGAGCCCTAGGTATATCGGACCCTTTGAGATTCTTGAGAGGGTGGGTGAGGTGGCCTATAGGATTGCATTGCCACCTAATTTATCAGCAGTCCACCTGGTCTTCCATGTGTCCATGCTCTGAAAGTATCGCGGTGATTTGTCCCATGTGTTAGATTTCAGCTCAATCCAGTTGGATAAGGATTTGACTTATGAGGAGGAGCCGGTGGCTATTCTAGCTCGGCAGGTCCGGAAGTTGGGGTTTTAGAGTTACCCTTCCGTTAGACTATAGTGGAGAGGTCAGCCAATCGAGGCAGCCATGTGGGAGTCCGAGTCCGTCATGCGGAGTAGATATTCACACCTTTTCACCAGTCCAGGTACCTTTATATGTCTGTTCAAGGACGAGAATTTGTTTAAGAGGTGGACAATGTGATGACTCGATAGGTGACTTTGAGTTTTAGCCTTCATTTTTGTGTTTTAAGACCTCGAATAGCTCCACTTAGCCTTTCTCGATTTGCGTGTGTAGTTCGTGTCTTTTTCCGGAAACTTTCTATGTAAAAAATTGAAGAAAATGTGAATTTATCCTTAAAAAATAATTTGAGTTGACTAAGATCAACATTTTGTGTAAACAAACCCGGATCAGTGTTCTGAGAGTCGCGGTGGGTCCGTATCGTGATTTGGGACTTGGGCGTATGCCCGGAATCGAATTTGTAAGTTACTAACTTGATTTAACGAAATTTGTTGAAATCTAGTAATTTGAAGGTTTAAAGAATTTCTAAGTTTGACGCGGCTCTCCGCGAACGCGGCTCTTCACTCGCGAACACGATGAGTAAGGGGTTTGGGAGAGGAGCAGTTGAGTGTTCTATGCGAACGCGATCAAAGGGTCATGAACGCGATTGCCAAGAGGGAATAGCCATCGCGAACATGAAGAGCATCTCGCAAACGCGAAGGCCACTTGAGCCGCAATGCTTCGCGATCGCGTCAGGTCCTTTACGAACACAATGAAGATCTGGCGCCAATGATTTAAAATATCCCAAAGACGGGAGTTTCTTCATTTTTCACCATCTTCACATTTAAGCTAGGCCTAGAGGCGGATTTTAAGAGAAATTTCATCCCCACTTCATAGGTTAGTATATTTTAACTCGTTTTCTTTCATTTCCATCAACACCCATTGATTTCTAACTTTAATATATGTTCTTTCATGGCAGAAAATTAGGGATTTGGATAGAATTGGAGTTTTTTGTAAGATTGAGATTTAGACCTCAAATTGAGGTCGGATTTCAATACTAATCACATAATCGAGCTCAGGAGTGAATGAGTAATTGGGCTTTGGTCCCAATCTCGGGTTTTGACCAAGCAAGCTTAGGGTTGACTTTTGTTGACTTTTTTGGAAAAGTGTATAGATCTTTGCTTTATTTATTGTAATTAATTTTCCTAGCATTTTTTGATGATATTAAGTCAATTTTGGTTAGATTCGATTGGTTTGGAGGCAAACTTTAGAGAACAATCACCGGTTGAGCTTTGATTTGATTGCGGAGCGAGGTAAGTGTTGGGTCTAAACTTGATTTGTGGGAATTGGGAACCCTTGAACTATATGTTATGTGAATTAAGTGTGACACAGTTTATATGCGAGGTGACGAGCGTATATGGTGCACTATTTGCTTTCATAATCTTTAATTGTAGTGATTCTTGTGAATTAAGCTATTTGATTGATTACATTCATTGAAATACCTTTTGGATCGGGTTGCACGCTGCAACAGTTGTGATGTGGTGGAATAAGAGAGGATTGATATCTATATGGTGGGATCGGGTTGCACGCCGCAACAGTTGTGTATGTAATACTTGATATCGATAAATTATGATATGGCAAAATAAGGGAGAATTATGACAGTGATTATGATGATATGGTGGGATTAGGTTGCACATCGCAACGGATTTTATATGTGATTCTTGATATTGATAATTGAATCTAAGGTGAAATAAGGGAGGATTGTGTGTGTACGGTGGGATCGGGTTCCGCGCCGCAACGGATTATGTATGTTGTATTCGTGTGGTTATTTTGTTGGTTTCCAACTTTGTTATATGAAATTATAAGATCAGTTAGTCTAGGTTCTTTGATTGCGAGGATTGACCTAAGTTTCATAAATTAACTACTTCACTGTCATTTCCTGTTTCCTTCCCTATTATTATTATTATTATTACTGCGTACAGGGTATTATAAGTGACCCGTCTTAGCCTCGTCACTACTTCATCGAGGTTAGGCTTGGCACTTACATAGTACATTGGGTCGGTTATACTTATACAATACTCTACACTTCTTGTGCAGATTTTAGAGTTGGTCCTAACGACTGTAACGACCCGATCGGGCATTTCGAGTATTTGCACTTTGCTTGGTAATTTGAGGGCATGAGTAGCTCCGTATGATGTATTATTACTTGTGTGAATCATCTATTTTGGTTTTGAGGTTATTCGGAATCTATTTGGAAGAATGAATTTCATAGTTGAAGCTTTAAGTTGGAAGAGGTGATTAAGTTTGACTTTTTTGAATTTAACCCTGGAACAAAGTTTTGATGGTTCCATTAGGTTTGGATGGTGATTTTGGACTCGGGCGTATGCCCGGATTTCCCTTTGGATATTTCAATAAGGATTTAACACTAATTGGAAAAATTTTGAAATTTGAAGGATTGGAAAGTTTATAAGTTTCACTGAGAGTTGACTTTGTGGATATCGAATTCGGATTGTGGTTCCGGAAATTGGAATAGCTTCGTTATGTCATTTGGGACTTGTGCGCAAAATTTGAGTTCATTCCGAGTTGATTGGGTATGTTTCGGCGCAAGTTTTGGGAGTTAAACGTTCTAAGTTCATTACTTTTGATTTGAGGTGTGATTCGTCGTTTCGATATTGTTATGCATGATTTGAGGCCTCGAGTAGTTCCATGTTATATCATGAAACTTGTTGGTACATTCATACGGGGTCCCGAGGGGCTCAGTTAAGTGTCGGACCATTTCATCGCATGTTGCATTTGGCTAAGGCTGCTGGTTTTGGTATTTTTGCATATGCGGAAGAATGGGATGCAGATGCGAGTCCGCAGATGCGGACAGTTGGTCGGAAAAGCAAAGGAACGTTTGGCTGGGGATCATCGCAGATGCAGAGAAAGAGACGCACCTATGTGTGCGGAGAAGCGGAAGTTGTGATCGCAGAAATGGGTATGTGCGCAGAAGCGTGTTTTGTCTCGCACCTACACTTTTGCAAAAGCGGTGCATGTTGCGCAGGTGTGGAAGAGCAGACATCCAGTATTTTTTGTAGAAGCGGGAATTTTGTTGCAAAAGCGACGCCGCAGAAGCGGCCCTTTGTTGGCAAAAGCGAAAATCGCTGAGCAGAAGCTATATTTTCGAGGGTTGGTCATTTGATTCTCATTTTGCGACTTGGAGCTCGGTTTTGGGCTACTTTAGAGAGGAATTTCATCATAAGGATTCGGGTAAGTGTTTTATACTTGGTTTTGATTATATTTCGTGATTATATTCGTTTTTGGTAATTGAACTTTGAATTTTAAAGAGAAATTAGGGGTTTTGGCCTAAAGTTTTATGGGGTGAGTTTTTAAGTTTTGAACATCGATTTGGAGTCGGATTTGGGCGAAACTAGTATGGTTGGACTCGTAATTGAATGGATCATCGGAGTTTATAAGTTTCCTCAACTTCCGAGGCTCGAGCTCGGGCTCGGGTTAGAATTTTGGGTTGAGTTTTGGCTTTTGATTAACGATTCAACCTTTATCGATTGGGTTTGTTTATTTTAGCACTATTTGATGTATTTGTGTTGCTTTTGGCTGGTTTCGAGCAGTTCAGAGGTTGGTATGCGTGGGATGGTATATTTGGAGTATCGCTTGGCCTGCTCGGTATTGGATTTGGCTTGTTCGAGGTAAGTAACAGTTCTAAACTTGGTGTTGAGTGTATGAAACCCCTAATTACGTGTTATGTGATTGATGTTGAGGTGAAGCGCATGCTAGGTGTTGGGCTTGTGGGCGTGCACTATGTGAGTTGTGATTTAGTCAATTCTGTGGAACTGTGTAGCTATCTTATCTGGATATTTTTACTGTACTCTATGTGTTAGAGCACATGAGCTGTAATTTATGCTAGAAATCATGTTTAGGATATATGCTGGTACGATTGGGACGCACAATGATCATTCTTTTCTGCCAAGTTATGTGCTTAATTATAGTTCTGTACTCAGCCGCATTCATCATTTCATATCATGTCTCAGTCTCTGTTATCGTATATTTTCAAATCCCATATCATTAATTAGGGATGCTTAGCATGAGCATTGTGAGCCCGAGAGACTGGAGTGATTATTGATTGAGTGAGGCCGATGGCCTGATTGTGAGTGATAATTAAGGGATCGGACTGCACGCGGCAGCAAATTTTATTTATTCAATTATGCCTGGATCTGGCTTATTATAGCGCTTGGACTGAAGGAGCCCATCCGGAGTCTGCCCACCCACAGTGAGCGCAATTGCATTTACATTTAAGATGGATCTTCCCTAAGCATTTATATTTAGGATGGATCTTCCCTAAGCATTTACATTTGGGATGGATCTTCCCTAAGCATTTACATTTGGGCATGGATCTTGCCTAAGCATTCATATTTGGGATGGAGTTACCTGGTCATAGAGTTGCCCTATACCTTAATATTTGGGATGGAGTTCCCTAGGCTGGATTGGCCCTATACAGTATTGTGTGTCTAACGGTCAGTTGCTATTTATATTGTGGGATGGACCTTCCCTGGGCTGGACCTGCCTCGTATAGTATTGAGTGATTGAGTACTCTGAGAGTGTGAGTACAAGGGTTCATCACTAAGATGCATAGCATTTGACATGCGTACTTGAAATACATGCGTAGAGATGTATTTCCTTCTGCTACCCGGATTTTGGTGACATTCATGATTTCACTTGTGTATTGACATGTAGGCATAGAGATGTATTATCCTCATGCTATCTGAAAATAAAATATCTTATTTATTGTTAAAAGGTTTTTGGGAAAAATCACAATTCTCAAACTTACCCATCTATCTTTGGGTTGTTTTCGGTGAAGGATTTGGGATCTACTGTTATACTTGAAAAGCACGCCTATTATTCCATAACTGTGAACGAGCTGAGTTATTTCTTGTACTATCTTTATTATTCCTTTATGAATTGTTGCTGGTTATTGGAGTTGGACTATAACCCTTTGTCCCAGCTCGTCACTATTTTCAACCTAAGGTTAGGTTTGTTACTTATTGAGTACATGGGGTGGATTGTACTCATACTACACTTATGCACCTTGAGTGCAGATGTTGGATGATGATGTTGTTGCGTACGGCGGGAGCTGGATATGAAGATGTACCTACGCTCTAGTCATAGCTTCCTCTTGATCTTGGTAGCTTTAGTATTTCATATCTGTTCATGTATATTTCAAACAGATGGTGTATTTTATTTCAAACCAGCTTTGTAAACTCTATATCTTAGAAGCTCATGATTTGTACTATCAGTCCTTGGGGAGTTGTATAAATTAAGTTATCTCATTTTTGACTCACATCATTATTATTATATTGTGTTTTATAGTTAATTGGCTTACCTAGCGGGTTGGGTTAGGTGTCATCACGACGGATTGGATTTTGGGTCGTGATAAATTGGTATCAGAGCTCTAGACTTATAGGTTCCACGATTCATGATCAAGTGTCTAGTAGAGTCTTACCGAATCATATGATGACGTCCATACCTATCTTAGAAAGGCTATAGGGCATTTAGGATAAACCTCTCATCTTTCTTTCCTTATTGTGCGGCATTGATTCGGCTTGAAGCGTAACTCTTTCAATCCTTCCACGCATTCGCATGCACATATGAGCGCTCGATATCGGTTGTGCATTGACAGCTTGTGATTCCATCGATGAGGTGCGAGATATGGTGTGCTGGTGATCTTCCAGTCTGGAGGAATTGAGGCCGGGTTTTGACCGTAGCTTGAGCATGGGGATTTCGGTTGTGTGAGTGATAAGTAGGGATTTTAGCCTATTAATTGCTCTCTTTTACTTGTGTTTTGAGCCAAACAATGCGTGAAGGTATTCCCGGAAACTAACTTAATATGCATACTTGCAGGGATTTTTCAAAATAAGCCAAATGAGCCATAATCAACTCATAAAGGAGTCACAACCTAAACAAAAACCAAAACTAGGTCAAGAGGTGTGGAACGCGGACAGCGACAAAAAAGTGCGGCCGCGAAAGTATCAACGCTGACACGACCATTATTTCGAGGTCCGCGATATAAAGAATCAGAGAGATGGTTTTTTGGGCACAAACATGAACGCGGACCGCGACAAGAAGATGCGGCCGTGAAAGTACCAGCACGGGCGCGATGGGAATTCAACGGACCGCGGTTGCTAAGGTTCAGAGAGTGCATAATTCAAGAAAAAATGAGAGTGGCGGTCCACGTCAAAGTTACGCGGCCGCGGAAGTCTCTCGTGCGGATGCACGCGGTCCGTGAAACAAGGTTTAACCCAGGTTTAGATGTGAAGAAACGCAGACCGCGATCAGAATTACGCGGCCGCGAAAGCAAGTGTGCGGCTGCAGTCAGAATTACGTGGCCACGAAACTTCCGAAAGGGTATTTTTGTTCGAAAATTTCAGCTTATTATAAATAGATCTTTTTGTCAATTTTAGGAAGTTATGTTTTTTGCTGAGTACTTGAGACGGCTAAGTTTTCCTTTCTGGGCAATTTTGTACAAGATATACCTTATAACATTAGATTTTCATCTTTTAATTTAGTATTATGGATTATATATTCTCTTTATCTTTGATTTCTGCTATTATTATGAGTTGCTAGACCCATAGCTAGGGTTGTGACTCAACCCTAGTGTGGGTATTTAATGGGTCTTGAATTTTAGTTGAAAGTTTATGAGTTAGTAATATTTAACCTAGTTCTTGCTAGAATTATAGAATTAGTGGTTGCAAATACTGATTCATGCCTTTATGATTTGGTCTCTTCTTGAGAAAGAGGGATTAAGTCTGGGAAAACTAGGCTAACAAGGAATTGGGGTGAACTCAAGAAATTGATAGCCCCAATTAAAGGGTTAAACCTAGAGATAGTAATACCTGATTTGATCTAATATTACATGACTTGCATGAATACTAGGGGTGGGCATAATACCGGCCGAACCGTGACGCCTTCTTCCTCAGCTCATCGCTCATCCTTCATCCTCAGGTTAGTGCGAGTTCTTCTGAGTTATGAAGAAAGAAAATATCTTAATATTTTGTGTATGTTGATTTTCAATTAGTCTCACTGTAAGTCTTTTATTTATGTTGATTTTCAATTAGTCTCACTGTTATTCTTTTGTGTATGAAAGCAAATGTCTCACTGTCTTAGTCTTTCACTTCAGTATATTTCAAAATCAGGTCTAAGGTATGGACAACTTTACTTTAGTATTAAGCACCACAAATTCTCTCAAAATTTCAAAAAGCAATTAAGTATGCCAATAAAATAATAAGGTGCTTGGATGTTTCTTCTAAAGGAGGTTTATGGGCAACCGAAAAAGCAAAGGATTTGCTTTACATATCACTATAATAAATAAGTATTGTAAATAAACTCTAAAGTTAAAAGAGAAAGGTTCTTAGATGTTTCTGCCAAATGAGGTTTCTAGGTAGATGGCCAACCTAAAAAGCAAAGGATTTGCTTTACATACCACTACAATAAATAAGTAATGTAAATAAACTCTAAAGTTAAAAGAGAAAGGTTCTTAGATGTTTCTGCCAAATGAGGTTTCTAGGTAGATGGCCAACCTAAAAAGCAAAGGATTTGCTTTACATACCACTACAATAAATAAGTAATGTAAATAAACTCTAAAGTTAAAAGAGAAAGGTTCTTAGATGTTTCTGCCAAATGAGGTTTCTAGGTAGATGGCCAACCTAAAAAGCAAAGGATTTGCTTTACATACCACTACAATAAATAAGTAATATAAATAAACTCTAAAGTTAAAAGAGAAAGGTACAGATTAAACATGTTTCCACTTATGAACATAGGAAAATTAGTATCTACACATAATCGTTTGATAAATGCTGTATGTACTAGTAAATGGATTCAAGGTTCTATAGCAGTAAGAACGATTGAACAACCAAATAATTTTAATAATCTCATCACTACTAGTACAAAATCAGTTCAACATGAAAAGATGAATCAAAGAAAGTGCAAACTTTAACCTCATGTAAAATATTTTAAAGGGAGTTAACCAGAAATTTAATCCAGTGAACAACAGATTAGAATAGAAAAATACTTACCAAAATATTAATATCAAAGAATTAGTTGTTTTTCGACATTTATTATATATGTCGCTAAATAAATGTCATCGTAGCTATGATTTCTTGTAGTGTCTATTTGTTATAGACTTATAGGAGTTCCGACCTTAATTCTATTTTCATTCGATTTTCTATAGATGGCAGAAGTTGAAAGTAGAGTAAGTGAGGTGAGTTCATCTGAAAGCGAAATCGCATCTTCACCTACAAATTTAGTTGAAACTAGTCAAGTCCCAAAAAGAAAAAGAAGATTCGTGCAATGTAGATCAACTGCTTAGGATCATTTTGAAAAGTTTAAAGATGATAATGGAGGTGATAGAGCAAAGTGTAGACATTGTGGTCGTGATTATAAGGCTGATTCACGATTGAATGAAATAACATCATTGAATACTCATTTAAAAAAGTATCCAAAAATACCACAGGAAGTTGATAATACTGAAACACAATCGTGTTTACAAAAGGATGGGAACATTAATGGTGCGGTGCTTTGGAAATTTGAACAAGAACTAGTTAGGAGGGCTTTAGTTGAGCTGGTAATTATGGAGGAATTACCTTTTAGTTTTGTTGAAAAGAAAGGCTTTAAGAAGTTTATGAGCATAGCCCAACCTCTATTTAATATTCCTTCTCGTAGGACAATTATAAGGGATTGTTTTCAAGTTTACAATGAATAAAGGCTTACACTAATGAAAAATTTCAGAGAAGTAAAACCAAAAATCTGTCTTACCACAGACACATGGACTTCGTTACAAAGAATTAACTATATGTGTTTGACGGGTCATTTTATTGATAGAGATTGGGTGTTGCATAAAAGAATACTAAATTTTTTCCCTATCTCTAGTCATAAGGGTGACGAAATGGCAGAAGTTATTGGTAATTGTTTGCTTGAATGGAAATTGGATAAGGTATTCACTTTACTTTTGATAATGCTTCTTTGAATGATGTCACGGTTAAAGAATTGTCTAAACAACTAGATATGTGGAAAACTAATTCGATGAGTGGTAAGCATCTTCATGTGAGATGCATTGCTCACATACTTAATCTAATTGTGCAAGATGGTTTGAAGGAAATTGATGTTTCTGTAAAACGTGTTAGATAAGCTGTGAGGTATGTGAGATCATCTCCGCAAAGGACCTTAAAGTTTAGGGAATGTTGTGCACATAAAGAGGTAGAATGTAGCAAAACATTGTGTTTGGATGTTCCTACAAGGTGGAATTCCACCTACTTGATGTTGGAAACGGCGCAAAACTTTGAGAAGGCCTTTGACAAGCTTCATCTTTTTTATGATGGATTTTCTACCCATCTTTGTACGCATGTTTGTGAAGATGGGAATATTGCAGGTCCATTTGTATGTGATGATTGGGTGAATGTGAGAAACGTGATAAAGTGTCTTGAAAGATTTCACGAGCTCACCGAAAAAGTTTCAGGTTCATGTTATGTTATTTCTAATTGTCATTTTGAGGATATATGTGAGCTTGATAGTCATTTGAAAGCTTGTTTAGCTAGTGATGATACTAATTTGAGTAAGATGTCAGGGAAGATGAAAGAAAAGTTTAAAAAATATTGGGTTGAACTGGAAAAGATGAATAAAATGATATTCATTGCTTCTATATTATATCCTCATAAAAAATTAGAGTGTGTTGGTTTTGCACTTGAGGAAATGTTCGGGGAGGGACTAGGGAAGAAATTAACCATCGAAGTGGATGCTTATTTGAATTCTTTGTCTGGGGAGTATCAAAAAACATATCCCAAAGGATGTTATCTTCAATCATCTCCATCTAAATCTACTTCATCTGATGACACATTTGAGCCATCTAGTGGGAATGTAAGGACAAAATCTGTGAGAACAAAGGAATTGTTGAAAAGGCAAAAGGAAGACTCCGGAAGTGTAGGTGCTAAATCTGAGTTGGAAAGATATATTGGTGAAGAACAAGAGCAGTTGTCTGATGATTCTAATGACTTTAAAATCTTAGATTGGTGAAACATTAATGTGCCTCGATTTCCTATTCTATCTGAGCTAGCTCGTGATGTATTAGCCATTCCAATTTCAAGTGTTGCATTGGAATATGCATTTAGCACCGGTGGCCGCATTCTTGATTCATTTAGGAGTTCATTGACTCCTCAGTTGGTGCAAAGTCTTGTTTGTGTTCAAGATTGGTTTAGATGTGAGGGTACTCCTATTAATGTTGAAGAAGATTTGAAGTTTCTTGAGCAAATTGAACTTGGTAAGATTTTGCGTTATATGAGTATTTTAGTAAAAATTAGTTTACTTTGTAAGTTTAAATGACACACTTTATCAAATTATATTTAGATACGGCAACGAGCGGAAGAGAAACTTGCATTGCTGAAAGAGATTTAGCATTGTTGATGCATAGTTTGAACAAGTGGTAAGTTTAAAGATTTGCTTGTTTTATGATATTATTTTGTTATTTATAAATAAAAATATTTTATTAACTTGTGAAATTTTCTAATTTTTTTTGTAGGTTTAACTATGCCTCGTGGTCCTAAAGCTAGATCGCCTATTTGGGAACATTTTGAGCTAGTTAAAGTAAATGAAGAAGCCCGCAAAGCAAAGTGCCTTCATTGTGGTCGAGTTTATAATGGTCATCCAAAGTATTATGGCACTTATGGCTTAGTGAAGCATATTAAGAAGTGTCTCATGCCTCATCGAGTGATTCGTATTTAAGGCTTTAAGTATCATTTTCTAGACTTACTTTGTGGCTTGTGGGTTGTGACTAGTTTGCCACTGTTTTGTTGTTTGGTGATGGTATTTCTAGACTTATTTTGGACTTTGGTAGCTGCTAGATTTGCCACTGTTTTAAACTGTTTTGGACTAGTTTGCCACTGCTGAACTGTGCGATATTTTTCTACTTAGGTGTTCTATTTGCACTGATGCCACTGAAGGCCTCCCTGCTCTCTGTGTGGTTGTTCTCTATAGTCTATTCTCGGTTTCATTTATAGTGTAGTTTCAAATTAGAGTGTTATTGTTAGCAAAACTTGTGTTAGACTGCCATCTACCACTGTCTTTCTCTGTTGCTGGGCTGGACGAACAGCAACTAAATAACAATTTGCTGGGCTGTCTTTCTCAAAAGTCAAAATGACAATTTGCTGTTGGGCTGGACGAAAAGCAAATAAATTCCAGCCTTGTTTATTGATGTTCCTACAAACCATAAATACTTGTTATTCCTACAACCGTTTAAAACCGAAAAAATAAACCGGAAATAACCGAACCGAACTTTGAAAAAACCGCACCGAACCGTAAAAGCTTTGGTTTGATTTGGTTATTAATATTACAAAACCGATAAACCGAACCATACTTTCATAATAACCGATCGAACCGACCGATGCCCACCCCTAATGAATACCCATTTGGACTTGAGAAAGCCAAATTGGGCAAAATCACTCAAACTATCGAGAGATATAGAGTGATTACTTGGGTGTGATAGCTATAATACGATCCCAAATTAATCAAGCTTGCCCTAGATTCTTACTACCCGTTAGATGTCCACCTAGGCGGAAGTCGCTACCCTAGTCCTTTTAAACACCTGAAAACCAACATCAAAAATATTGTACTTAGCTTTAATCTCATCATACAATAGAAATAAAAATAGAAGTAGAATCAACACCTTAATGTTTGGAAGTGCAATTACGAACAAAACATGCATCTAGACTTAGATATAAACTTAATTCCAAATCAATTAACTCCATATGGATTCGATCCCGACCTTGTTGGGTAAAACTGCATTGACCATCTTCGCTACTCAATAGTAGTGCAGACTTAGACCCGATTATTTTTTGGCGATGTTGATGGGGAGTTAGACAGTCTTAGCTATATATCTAACTATTTGTGTGTCAATTGCTTTAGGTACCAAATGGCTCTTAACGAGGTCCTCGGACATATTCCTCAGGGGGAGGAGGTAGATGAAAATGAAGTGGATGAGGTTCATCTTGAACCTCAAGTACAAAGAAGAGGTCGCCCGCCTCATGTCAATGTTCCAAACCCTCCCCCACCTCCTCTAAGGATAGCACACCGGGTGTTTCCCAATGAAGGCTACGCAAGTGCAATTGTCCCACCCCGAATTCGGGCGGGAAATTTTTAAATAACCAATGTCATGCTTACTCTATTGGAATAAAGGGGTTTATTCACCAGAGCTCCACATCAGAATGCATATAAGCATCTCAAAGGTTTTATAGACACATACTGAGGGAGCAAGCAAATGAATGTATCATGAGGACGCTTTGAGGTTAAGACTTTTCCCTTTCTCACTTAGAGGGAAGGCTTTAGATTGGCTTGAGAGGCTACCCAACCATTCCATCACCACTTGGGATGAGTTGGCCGAGAAATTCATAGCAAAGTTCTTTTCTCCGGGACATATGGCAGCATTGAGAGATGAAATCCTTGCTTTTAAACAAGAACCAAATGAACTGTTACATGAGATTTGGGAACGGTACCGGACAATGATCAAAGAGTACCCCAACAACGATATGAGTGAAGCAATGATCCAGCAAACCTTTTATAGGTATATCAACACAACTAACCAGTGTGTGGTGAATCAGCTCGTAGGGGGTAACTTCATGAACACGCCATATTCAAAAGCATGTAAAATATTAGATGAGATGGAGGACACCTCTTCGGCTTGGCAAAATCGGGCCAACGTTCCTCAGGGTGACCAAGACCTACTTCCATGAGGTTTCAAATGGCGGACCGAACAATGCAGAGGCCATTGGGGATAATTGATGATGTGCTAGTTCGGGTCGACAAGTTCATACTTCCCGCAGATTTTGTGATACTCGATTGTGAGGTTGACTATGAGGTGCCAATCATATTTGGGAGACCTTTCCTAGCAATAGGGAAGGCATTGGTTGATGTGGAAGCAGGGTAACTCACCTTCCGGGTGGGCGATGAAAAAGTTATGTTCCACGTGTGCAAGTCAATGAGGCAGCCTAATAGCAACAAAGTATGCTCTTTTGTGGATCTTGTGACGGAGGTGATTGTTGATGACACGAGTGTTATGATCAATGTGGAAGACCCTATGGAAGTTGTGTTGTTAAATCATGAGGATGATGAGAAGGCAGGCTTGATAGAATGTGTAAATGCTTTGCAAGGAATGGGATCCTACACATATGGACCCTGTAAACTTTCCTTGGACCTTGAGAACCGGAAAACTCCGCTAACAAAGCCCTCAATCGAGGAGCCACCAACATTGGAGTTGAAGCCCAGCCTTCATACCTCAGGTATGAGTTCTTAGGCCCTTGTTCCACATTACCTGTTATTCTTTCTTCGTGCTTAACTAACGTGTAGGTAGATTCCACCATTGCGGTGCTTTAAAGAAGGAAGAAGGCAGTAGGTTGGACATTGGCGGATATTCGGGGTATAAGCCCCGCCTTCTGCATGCACAAAATCATATTGGAAGAAGATGCCAAACCCTTCGTGGAACATCAAAGGAGGTTGAACGAGGTCATGCAAGAGGTAGTCAAGAAAGAGATCATCAAGTGGCTAGATCCAAGGGTTGTGTACCCCATTTCTGATAGTTCATGGACTTCGCCGGTACAATGTGTCCCAAAGAAGGGGGGCATGACTGTGATCACAAATAATAGAAATGAATTGATCCCCACAAGAACTGTCACCAGTTGGAGGGTATGTATAGATTATAGAAAGCTGAACAAAGTGACCCGCAAAGACAATTTTCCATTGCCATTTCTTGACCAAATGTTGGATAGACTTGCCGGGCGTGCTTATTATTGCTTTTTGGATGGGTACTCCGGGTATAACCAGATTCTCATTGCACCTGAAGACCAAGAGAAAACCACCTTCACATGTCCGTATGGCACATTTGCATTCTCACGGATGTCGTTTGGTTTGTGTAATGCACCGGCTACCTTTTAGCGGTGTATGATGGCAATATTTACGGATATGGTGGAGGACTCCCTCGAGGTGTTCATGGATGATTTCAGTATTGTGGGGGATTCCTTTGAAGAATGTTTGGATAATCTTGATAAATTGTTGGCCCGATATGAGGAGACAAACTTAGTGCTTAATTGGGAGAAGTGCCACTTTATGGTCGAGGAAGGCATTATCCTCGTCCATAAGATCTCCAAGAACGGTATTGACGTGGACAAAGCAAAAATTGAAGTGATATCAAAACTCCCTCCTCCGAAATCCGTCAAGGGAGTGAGGAGATTTCTTGGTCACGCGGGGTTTTACCGAAGGTTCATCAAGGATTTCTCAAAAGTGGTGAATCCCTTGTGCAAGTTTTCGGAAAAAGATGCAAAGTTTGTGTTAAATGATGATTGTATGAAAGCTTTTGAGCTTCTCAAGTATAGATTAACTACCACTCCCATCATTACCGTACCCAATTGGAGCTTACCATTTGAGCTCATGTGCGATGCTAGCAACGTTGCGGTAGGAGCGGGGTTGGGGTAAAGGATCAACAAGATATTTCATCTGGTTTATATGCAAGCAAAACAATGAACGAAGCCCAAGTCAACTATACAGTGACCGATAAAGAGCTATTAGCCATTGTCTTTGCCATGGAAAAGTTTTGCCCGTACCCCATAGGTACCAAAGTGATTGTGCACACAGATCATGCGGCCCTTCGTTATTTGATGAGTAAAGAGGACTCTAAGGCTAGCTTGATGAGATGGGTTCTTCTTCTACAAGAGTTTGACCTTGAAATCATAGACCAAAAAGGGAGTGAAAATCAAGTAGCGGACCATTTGTCCCGCTTGGAAGAGGAGGGGCAGCCCCATGATGGCCTCGAGATTAATGATTCATTCCCGGATGAACAACTCCTCTAAGTGTCTTTGACTGGGATACCTTGGTTCGCCAATGTAGCTAACTTTCTTGTGACCGGCATTGTCCCGAATGAGCTATCTTCAAACCAAAGGAAAAAGCTCAAATTGGACTGCTTGGATTATTATTGGGACGATCCATATCTTTTCAAAATTTGCAATGATGGTGTTATCCGGAGATGTGTTCCGGAAGAAGAGCAATTGAGTATTCTTGAAGCTTGCCATTCCTCGCCCTATGGTGGTCACCATGATGGGGTGAGAACTGCTACAAAGGTCCTAAGCTGTGGATTCTATTGGCACACATTGTACAAAGACACTAGCGAGCTTGTTAGGCATTGTGATGAGTGCCAAAGAGCTGGTGGAATTTCCAAGAAGAATGAAATGCCCCTCACCACTATTCTTGAGATTGATATTTTTGATGTGTGGGGCATCGACCTTATGGGGCCAATTGTGATTTCATGTGGGAACACTTATGTTCTGGTTGCTGTTGATTATATTTCCAAATGGGTTGAAGCTATAGCTTTGCCCAACAATGAGGCACGGGGTTTGGTGGATTTCTTAAAGAAAACTATCTTCACAAGGTTCGGCACCCCAAGGGCTATCATTAGTCATGGGGGATCTCATTTTTGCAACAAAGCCTTCGACACTTTACTTTCTAAGTATGGTGTCAATCATAAGGTGCCAACCCCTTATCAGCCACAGGCTAGTGGACAAGTTGAGGTCTCCAACAAGGAGATCAAGAGCATATTATCCAATATTGTCAATGCAAATCGGACTGATTGGTCAAGGAAACTTGACGATGCTTTATGGGCCTATCGTACAGCTAGGGGTGGTATGCGGGCCGGGCTCGGTCCTAAGTGGGCTTCGCGGGCCCGGTCCTAAGTGGTCCGGTCCTAAGTGGGCCGGTCCTAGGCGGGCCGGTCCTAAGCGATCCCGGGCTTCGCGGGCTTCTCGTTGAAACCGGTCGAGGACCGGGACCACGAACTAGCGGTCCCGTGTTAAGTGGGCCGGTCCCGGGCCTAAGCGGGCCCAAACGGTCCAAAGCCGGCCCAAGTGGGCCCAACAAAATTTTTTTATTTTTTAAATTATTTTTATACAAGTTAGAGAAAAATAATAGTAATAAAAATATCTAAGGCAATTCCTAGTAAATTATATTATAGAATTGTCACCTAAATTTTTTAATTCAAGTTTAAAGACAAAAATATTGTAAAGCGATATTCAAAGTAATGCGTTATAATATATATACTATACTATACTATATATACATCTTAAGATA